>UXGC01000321.1:0-156642 GCA_900480045.1 Eurytoma adleriae
ACGCAGGCGTTAGAGTCGTCTTCGCGTTTAGATATTTTCTCAAATTATTAAAATTTATCATTTTTGTTGTCAGCAACGGTATAGAATAAAAACAATGGATATTGAAAAATATCTAGTTGCTTCGTAGCTGCAATTTCAAAAGTATTTATTTCTTACAAGGAAGGATTATATAACTCGACCTACTTTAGATTTTTTAAATAAGAATCGCTTACACGCGTAAGACTGTGCTGATGGTGAAGGCATTCGCATGATCCACATGAGGTAAGCTATGTAATTAAGCCTTAAATTACGTAATGATTGCTTTGTTTCAAGACTCAATTATGTCGTATGAATAAACAAAAACACCGAGATTTCGCTAAAAAGCTTATATTTATAAAAAAACGCATATGATTTCAATTATTTTACACTTAGAAAAATACGTATTCTACATGTTTCAGTAAGTACAGGCGTCACTTTGCAATATCCACTTATTTTACTTCCTAGTACCCGATCCCAAGTTTACATATTACGTCATACACTTTAACCTAATATAAATATGCTTTATTCATTTTTATGAAATTAAAGTATACTTTAAATGAATGTACAGTTAAAAGTAATATAAACAAATTAGATTTTAAAAAGTTACTCTTGAATTCCTAAAACGCTGATACTGTTAAACGCGAATTTTTACATTTTATTTTCAGAATCTTTGTGAATAAATAAAATCTTTATCTGGCTTCATAAAGCATTCGCAAAATATTTCAAAACTTCGGGAATACATAGTATAAATAACTTTATCTGTTAAAAAATTCAATATCAGAAAAATCGTAATGTACAATTGACGGTACTACCGTTACAGCTTTAGTCACCTCCCTTATACATAGTTTATCTTCTCCCTGAATAAAAAAGCTCAATCCTTCGTTTCCTTGAAATAATTCTTTATAATCGATTTTCTCGTCGATCACAAGAAATACCTCGCGTTATAAGCGTCGCAACGCAAATTGAGAGAAGGAGCGCTCGAGAAGTGTCGCCGGACGATTCGCTTCGCCTCGGATGGCGCGTTACTGGAAGGGCACGCCGTAGGCGGGCTGCGGGGGTGGCGCGGCCGAGGGCCCGAAGGACCCGCCGCCGGAGTAGCCACCGTCGACGGAATTCGAGCCGTACTGATAATTGTAGTTGGAGTTGTAGCCGTTGCCGGTGCCGCCCTGATTGTAGCCGTTGTAGCCCCCGTTATTACCTGAAACGGAGCGTCGAAAGCAGTTGAGAGCGTCTGTCGTCTGACCGCCTCCTCGGCAAGCGGGGGCGGAGGGGTACATATAGAGTATAATAGGAAATCCCGCGGCACTTCCTCGAGCGGTAAGTTGCTCGAGACTTGGGCATTGAGCGCTCGCAGTGTTCCAACTATCGCTATTTTCAATATACTACAGTCAGTGAAACTCGCGGATTAATGTTTATAAAGATTTGTCAGGTTTATAAAAGTTTTCTGTTACGGAGATTCCACTACGATTTTTTTATGCTTTTGGGGTTGCTGAATCCGAATCCGGTGTGTACTGTATTCATGCTCGAGGTAATTTCAAGCTTAAAATTGCACTTTTTATTATTTTTTTTTAAACAAAAACATGACATTATCATAGTGGCTGTATCTCGGTAACAAACTCTTTCTTTGTTGCGTACCTGTGATAATTCATGTAAATAAACGGAATTCTAATGGTCAAACAAGTTACCTCCTGCATTGTTGTATCCAGAATCGATATTGTTGTTGCCGGAGTAGTCATAGCCTCCAGCATTGAAATTGTTGTTGTTGTTGTTATTGTTGTTGTAGCCCTGATTGCCAGTATTGTACTGATCGGGATACTGTGCGACGCCCTCGTACCTGACGTCGGCGTGGAAGCCCGTCCGCCAGTCGGCGGTGTAGGTGACGATTTGCGTGCGGCCATCGGGCAATTGGACCCGGTATTCACCGCGCACTGTCTCTCCGTCGCTCGTCTCCCGACGGCCGAAGTCGTTGCCGCTTGCCGCGTCCTTTACTGCGTACCCGAACTCGTAGGATTTGGGCTACACGGAGTGCAAAAAATTACGTTCGTTACAATTTGGAATTATAAATTATCATTGCACAATTGTGCAATTTATGTAGCTTTGTTTCTTTATTTTTTAATTAAAATAAGATAGGTGGATAGGAATAAATCGTTTAAAATAGGAATTTAGACGATTTTTGGCCCATTTTATGCTTTAAAAAGGTCACTTTTTATCATGGTTCCATTTACAAATAATAGCAAAAATTTTAATAAAAAATATTTTTGAATATTTAAGTTGAATACTTTTAATTTGAATAAGAGATTTTAGAAATCATTCCACTGGAGTATTTTTAAGTACTATGGAAATGAAACTTTTGAATCACTTTAATGGATTGGTTTAAAGTTTGTTAGTTGACTCTCGAACAACTCTTTACAGCAACTACAGAATTTAAAAGATGGATTTTCTTATTTGACGAGAAAAAATTTAAAAAACAATGTACTAATCTAATAAACGCGCAATTAACAATTAAAAAAGAATAAAAAGGAAAATAAATCATTCGCAAATTTATTTTGAGCAAGCGTTTCTCGTTGATACAAGGCGAGTCTTAGTAGCGATCTTGTAAATACATTTGTCAAGCGCGCAAACAAGCGTAACAACGACCGAAGTTGCGCCAGCACTGGCTCGTGCCCGCCGAACCTCGCGTTGAAAAATCCATGAATCACCCTTTATTATTATCCCCGCCGAGCCACAATTTTCCGCAAAATTTAAATCTTCCCGCGACGAAAACATCGACGACGAGTCGATCTCACGAATCTCTCAATCACCCACGCCGCGCCGCTCTATTTGTTGCATACACACCGGTGCACTATCTCCCCTACGTGCACACGTTCACTCGAACGCGCGCGCTCGTACACACAGCCACTCGGGAAATTGCCCGAGCGCGAAGTGGCGCGAAATTTTCGAGTCACGAGGCCGCGATTTGCGCGCGCGCCGCGAGATAATAACAATAACGGTGCACGATAACCGCGAAGGTGGAACCGCGGGTGGCGTCGGTCTAGGTAGGTGGGCCGCGGCGCGATTAGCCCGGCGATCGTGTCCCGCGCGGGGCGCACGCCGTCGCCCTCGCGATGCTCTCGTGACACACTGCCGCGGCCGCCTACGAGAGCCGGCTGTGTGACGAAACGCCGCCGCCCGCTCGGCTGTGCATCTCGTAAAAGCGCTCGTAAGCGTCGCCCGAAAGCACCGCGCCGCAACTTCGCGGGGTAATTAGATCTCGACGGGCGCCTTTATGCATCGCTGCGGGATAACTTTGAAACCCGTAATCCCGGCGAAAAGTCTCGTTCGTTCGCGCGACTCTTTTTTTTATTCGGAACGCGGCAGTTCTGAATTGGCTGCGCTGCCGTAACTGCACTTTTTATTGTGCGTTGGATTACTCGATGAATGTAGAGGATACATTAAGAAAAGAGAAGGAAGAGGGAGACGGAAGGTAATAGGTGTCTTTTTATTCTCGGTTATTGTTCTTTAGTTGCTGGAGTAGTCCAGTTTCCCGCAACAACGATCTATATCTTGCGAGCGAAGCGCGTCCGCGCTAATTAAAATTAGTACATTATGCAACTAGTGTGCAAAGCAGACAATTCTCACTGCACGAGTCGCGTTTGTCACCCGACCGCAGTGAGCTTGCGCACTAGTTACGTAATTAAGGTACATTTTAACAAGTGTGCGCAAAGTTTAATAATGGACAATTGATCTGTATAGCTTAAATAGTATGCGCAACAACGGATTGTTCAATTGTGCTGAAAGCAGATGCTTACGCTGCTCTTACTGCGAGAATCTTGTGCTTGACACACTGAAGAGAAGCTCGAAAATTACTGTTTTGCATAAGGGGTATAAAAGAAGTGTTAATGAAATGTTTACCTTTCTTATTTCGCTTACTTATTTTCTTAAATAAAGTATCAGTTTTAGAGGCCGAATACTTTAATTAACCGAAAATAGTCATACTGTTTTGAGATTTACATAAGAGTTTGTAACGAATAAATGAAAAAGAGGAAAGACAAACGCGCTATCGGAATACAGTATCACTTTCTGTTCGTTCCCTGCAATTGGAACGCTGCCAGGATATTCACCCTAAGGGCCGGCTACTTTTTTCGACATTCCTATCGCAGTTAATCGCTCCCCGACTGATTTTTTTCCAATAATTGAAAAATACCCAATGAACCGGTTAAATTTCTCTCATGACCATTGAGCTTCGGATGAAATCCATTTCGGCGCCCTCGAGCGGCATCTCTGTTCAAGGAAGAATATGCTCGCTCTCGAGAAGCCGCTCGAGTCCTTTTCGCGCATTCGCAAAATAGCTTTGGAGAAATCGCGCTTTGGTGGCGCAACCGCAAGCATCGGGAAACCGCGAAAAGTTTTCGAGCGTAAACGCGCGACTCGCGGGCCGGCGGAGGTTTCAAAAAAGGCAATTTGTCCCATACTCGGGGAACAATGGCTGCAAAGAGGCTAACGCGACCGCAGAGCGGCGAGAGGGGGGGGGATAGATAGAGCGCGCTCGCGGATGCTCGTAAACGCGCGCCGAGAGTGTGAAAAGCCCGACCGCGAACAGACGATTCTCATAATGTGCACGTCTGGTGGGGCGTAAGTACAGATCTTAATGACGCTCCTCGTTGCTCAAGCCGACGCTGCGCGCACGCAACAGCGATACACGCGGCGTCGCGCAACGCCCACGCGTCGTCTTCCCTCGGCGGGAAAATCATAAGCGTGGGTGCTGCGCGCGGTGGAGGGGGGGAAGAGATTTCGAGGCGCAAACTTCATTTCTGCTTTACGAGGGCTTGTTAAAAGAAGCCGGGGCCGAGGGCTTTCAATCCGCCGCGTAAATATCCGCGCGCGCGCTGCGCCAGCCAATAAAGTTTTACGGCCTTTCGGGGCGGGATCGCCTCGCCGCGCGCTTTAGCAACGCCCGCGCCGTCGATATCGCGTAAAGAACCGAAGCTCTCGAGCGAGTCGGGCTGGTATCGAGAGCAGGCCGAGGGCTGCGATGCGCGATTATCGCTAATCACTTTGTGACCTGCTCTTCTTCTTCTCCTTTGCTCGTACTTGATTTTACATAAATAATCCGAACGAGGTCTTTTTTCGAATGCGAACGGATTTAAGAAATGAAATGAATAGTTTAGTAATTTAGGATTTGAAAAAAAATTGACTTTGATTGAATGTCGATGCGGTCTGAATGGGTGACGAGATACAATGTATGCAGCAGTGAATGTTCGTCAATTTTAGAAAAGAATGATGCACCGAGAATCGATTTCCTGTTCCAGTTTTAGGCTCGTATTTGTAATTTTGCATTCTTAAAAAGAAAAAAAAAATCAAATTAACACGAAAATTTCTTCTCGGGCAAAATTAAATTAATTAACAATTTGGAAAATCGAACCGAGCACCACTTCCTTCCGGTCAGCGCATCACCCCGTCGGTCTCCGAACGAGATTTCGCGCCTACGTCGATTACGGCGTCGCTGCGCCCACGTCGATCGATCGCAAAGCGGCGAAGCCCTAGATTGAGCGGGATTGGGACAATTCGTATTTCCGACCGCGGCGCGCACCGGGTGCACGAGGTAAACGCACCGAAATTTCCGAGTGAAAAAAATGCACCGCCGATCGATCCGCGCGGCCCGCGCGAAACGGGGATGAAACAAGCGCGGCCGCGGCGCGGAAACGAGCGGAGGAAGAAGCCGGCGCTGAAGGAACTCCGCTAATCTAATCTCGCGCGGCCCTGTAAAACAGTTATTTTCCGCGAAAATTGCGTTAGCGCCGCTGAGCGACGGTTCAAAAGCCGCTTCCCGCCTCGGCTGAACGCAATTCAAAAACTGTCTTGCGCCGGGCTTCCATCCGCTAATACTGCCGTTGATTAAATTTGTGCGGGCGCCCGAGAGGCTACCGAGAGTAAACGCAAAAACAGTCAACAAATAAGAGGAAGAGGTAAGGGGAGCAAACGCCGGAACAATTACTGCGGAGGCGCGACTTTTTGCGCCGCGCGGCGCATTGTCCCGGGTATAAAGGAATGCACGCGTGGAAGTACTCCAGATTCGGCCGGGGCGAAGGGGCGCAGCCTCCTCCGGTGGAAGTTGCGCCGCGGCTGCCGAAAAAGAAACTTGGACGACGAGGCGAGCATACGTATGTACACGCGGTTTCGAATTCCCGCATAATGCGGGCGTTTGAATTCTCCTGACGTAGGCAGGAAGAGAGGTGCGCGCTAAGATATTCAAGATTTCGCCGGCAAAAATTTGTTCCAGTGAAATGTGTGTGCCTGATAAACTCTTAACTTTTGCCAATAAAATGAACTTCGTGTACTACTTCTTAATTTTATATTACCAATATGTGGTTCAAGCTCTACAGATATGATGCATTGATGGATTCGTTCAATGGGGTTGAGTAACGAAAATAGGAGACTTTTAAATCTACAGAATGCGGCATTTAAGAAATTATTTAATTACTAGAAAAATAAAAGTCGAAAATACGAAGTTACAATTTGAGATTGTACGGTCAGATTCAGAAAATGTATGCGTCACTGAATATTTTTAAGAAATATGAATAAATTATTGTAACATATTCTATTCTGCTCATCTTTACTTCCTTTTTAATTATTAGGTAAAATTGAAATGATCTATTAGAATCTCTCGGGCATGCTCCTGTCCTTCAAGGCGCCCGATCGATCCTCGCGTCGGTTCGCAGTCCCACTCGGCCGTTTCGCCGTCGGCGTATCAAATATAAGCGGCGAAATTCGCCGAGAGCCAAGTGCTCCTAAGACCTCCCCACAGTGGGAAATATCAGTCGGATTAGGCCGGACGGGCCGTCGCTCCCACATACGAACCTGGCTGTCGATGTAATCCTGGTGCTCGTCGTGGCCGTGGCCGTCCCCGAGCGGCGTCCCGTAGCTGTTCGTCACGGGCGGCTGCTGCTGCTGCTGCTGGTACTGCTGGTACTGGCCGGCCTGGCTCCCGGCGGGCCCGGCGAAATTTCCGGGCACGCCGTACTGGCTGCTCAAGGCCGGCGGCTCGGCCCGCGCCAGACAGACGCAGAGCGCCGCCGCGACAATCACCTGCAACCGAGAGACGGGCACATTGATTAAACCGCCGCCGGCGATTCCCCGGGCGACCCCCCATTTTCAGCTTTAACCGGCGGAACGTTACGCCGATGCCGGGCTGCATTTCCGCGGGCTGTATAAATTTTGTTTCGGCGCGGCGTGCATTCCCCCCCCGGCGGTTGCTGTTGAAAATTTGAGATTCCGAGAAGGGCTTGCGAAAATCGAGTTACTTGTTTTACGCTTCATTCGCAGGCACGCGCTGGGAAATTTCATTAAGCTCGCGTTACAGCACCCATTAAAAATGCAAAAAGAAATAGCCGATTTTAACATAATTTAACTGTGATGATGTTTAGCCACTACTATTTGTTTTGTGTAATTAATTACTCGCGAAGCAAGATATTCTCAATGCACCGCGTTAAAATTGTGATAATAACTTTGGAGTATTTTGTAATCGTGTGTGCGTAAATTGCGTAATCCCTAATCGTATAAGCGGCTTAGAAAGAGCATTCAAATGAATTATCTAAAGATTTTAATCATTATTATTTAAGTTAAAATAGTATGCCAGTTGGTTAATACAATTAATCAATTTTCAAAGTTATTATTTACCTACTTCGTTGAAAGAAGAAAATTTATAGTAATTTATTCCTCACTTTTGGTAAAAGTTACTGTAATTTTTAACTAAATATAAGAGAATAAATTTAAAATCATAAAAAATAATACGACTGTCATACATTCAACATTTTTTTGTAATAAGCTGTAACAGAGATACGTGATGCGCTTGCAAACTTTGAGCGCACCTGCATAATGAGTCGTCCTTTCATGTCGAATACTGCACAAAATCTGTTGAAATTCAAGCATACGCCAACTTGTACATTTAAAGTGGAGTGCGAATTTTTAAAAAATAAGTTACCCTCGTAATCTCAATTTTCCAGACATCAAAATCCTCCAGCTAAATTATAAACACGAAGACCGTTGCCGAGGAATTCAGCCAAAATCCCAGCCGTTAAAGCCCGAATAAAAATGAATTAAAAAAAGGAGTTGCGCAAACGAGTGCACGCGACTAATTAGAAAATAAATTGATGCTTGCCAGTCGCGGACACCTTGTGGTTAGCTAAATAACAGAGCGAGCTCGCGGGGCGCTAAGCAGACGCGATCTCGCGTCTGAAAGAGGATCGCGCGCCGACCCACGCGAGCGGGTAACACACGGAAGCGCGGGAGGAGGTCATAACGAGCCCGCGCGCTCGCCTGTCTTTCAGGGCGCAAAGCGCGCGGAAACATTGCGATGGGTGCGCGAGTTTTTTCCAGCGTGAAGATGTCAGCGGCGATACGCCCCTTTTTTCAAAAGCTTCTCTTTCGCCTCCGCGCTGTTTTTTCTGCCCATTTCGAGTAATGCGATGGGGCCTTCCTGATTAGTGCAGCGGCGGGTGCAACTGGGCCACGACTTGATCCCGTGCATTTTGGTCTGTGTGAGACTTGCAGGGTTGTTGTTAATAGTGATCGTAACAATTTTTAAGTCGATGTGAGATCGTTGAAGCAATAAAATAATTTTTATCTTAATTTTTAAAAATATTTCTACATAATATATGCAATTTTGGTTGTATTAATTATTTATTTCCTTTACCTTTTCAGACATGCAAAAGTTGAACTTTTCATTGAAAAATTTAATCGGATTATTTTATACACTCTAAGTAATGTACAATGACTTTTATAATTTAAAATTTAAAATGTCACTTTCGTCATGGCTTCCTTTAATCTTGGATGTTAGACTCTTTTTTATCTTTTGTAATATACAATTCTAACTTTTATTAAATCTAGTTGAATTCAATTTTGAGTAAAAAATGCCTTAAATATTCTTTTAAGTAGTGAACTGCAAAATGTAGCGCTCTTTTCAAATGAATTTAAGTGCAACTTCAGCTTCTAATTACTTCTGCTACATCGTCGCCAACCTTTCCCAGAAAACAAATTGCACTGATATCACGCGCACATTCCGAATTTTCAGCACTCACCACAGCTACAAGCTACAAATGCATTATTTAATCAGTGCAGCGGAGGCATGTGCATTTCACTTTACGTCACTTATACAATCTCCAGCCGTGCGAACGCCCGCGCTTTAATAACTGTCCCACATTCTTCAATGCGCTTAATAACTCCATTACGCCGAATTGAAATTTCGAATTCACAATGAATTCGCATCTCCGTTGTACCGAGTAACAACGATGCAAGAATTTCAATTTGACGTTCTAACGAACGATCGAAGCGGTTTCTTTCCTCCGATTCTTGGCCGGGGCTCGCTTTAGCGTTTTGCCTGCACCGGCGCGCTCTCAAAGGGATCGACGGAGCGTAAGGCCGACGGACAATCGAGTGACGGATATTAAAAAGCGAGTCAGCATCGCAAGCGACATTGGCCATTCACCGTGGGTATTTATACCATAACCCAATGTTCGGGAAACAATTGCTTAATTCAAAGAAATATCTATTCGTGGAGATATTGTCATTAAATTCCATTTAGCGTTGCGGCGAAGGCACGGATGAATAAAACTTTGTATTGAGCTATTAACAATCGTCAGTCAATCAATTATATTTTGATTATTGAAATAACTACTTTGACGTTTGACAGGTGAATTGATTAATAGAAATCCAGTTATTACGTCTATTACTGCTCTATGCAACTAATGAAAATGCACATTGTAGTCCAATATTTCAAGAAAAATAAAACAAAAAAAAAAGAAATTAGATATTTATGTCTAATGAAATGAAAATTGCATGTGATGCATTATTAAATGATCAAAATAAAATTACGGTAAAAATGTATTTAGAGTTAGAGTAATTAATGAAAGGCCCGTTAAACAATGTTCAAATTTATTTAGGTACATGAAATCGAAAGCAAAAAAAAGTTAGGGATTTGTGAGGTATCAAGGAAAAGGTAGGAGAAACTGTCTGGACATGTAAGGGAATCCTTCGATCTAATTTTTACACGGAACCAAACCAGCATTAAGGAAATAGAACAAACATCCCATATGAGGAAGTATTAGTGAAAGTGATTCCTAATAAAAGTATAAGGTGAATTGAAAAATTGTGCAGCATGCAAATTGCTCTCCCACATGACAATAAACCACAACAATCAGACAACAGTATACTCATCACTTTGACTTATCGACACGTTGACCGACAGAAAGATTACGCGATCGTCACTGTATGCAATTGCTCCGGAGGAAACAAAATCTCGGTTGCACAGCGCAAGCGACCTTTAGTACCGTCCCGCGGAACTCCCGATCGGCTCCATCCACCACAAGGTATACAGTTCACGAGTCAGACTCCTCCCGAGCCCGAGCTCTTCGCGTACCGCGCACACGCGTGTCACGACTCATCGTCGACCAGCGAAAGTAAGTGCGAGGATCGCCCGCAGCACAGAGTGTGTCGCACCGCCGTGTCCATCCCCGGTGTCTTTACCTTCCGTAGGGCCTGGTCCATCTTGCTCCCGAAACCGCGTGTATGGCTGTGTATCGTGATGGGCCGCCGCTGTCGAGCCGGCCGAGCTAAACTTTAAAGTGCGGAGGTGCCCGGGGCGCCGGCACGCTTATATAGCGCTCGCCGCTGATGTTTTCTCGCGAGCGGCTCACTTCCTGCGCGCGCCGTGAGAAATGCGGAGGAGGGCGCATCGCTGGAGGACGAATCCAGGCTGTACCGCTCGCGATGCCGGCCGGAGAGCACGCACTTTCCTTACCCACACTCGCGGCGATTGCGCCCGTCGCGTGGCGCGCGTCCCTTTTTTTTTCCCACTGCCGGTCGCCGCGAGCTTGCGACACCCGGGCTTTTTCTGACTCGGCGCAGCGCGCGCTTTTGATGATGGACCCGAGGCGCGTTTTGATTTCGTTCGTTAATTAAGAAACGCCCGCGTTTGAAGCGCCGCCGAGATAATGGATGGGGCTTGTAATGGTCCGCTCGACCTTACCGGAGACGCGGGCAGACGTTAGAGCCGACGTTCGTAAAAAGTTTAGTGCTGTTCGTTACAAAAATTTTGAATTTTAAAGATCGTTTGAATTTTGAAAGAAGAGGTAAAATTATTTGGGATTGTTTGGGGAGAAAGTTTTTGCTCGTTGTTCTGGTTCAATAGATTTTGAAAAGTAGCCGAATTTCTAACGCGAACGAACAATTAAAATCCTTCATGAATTATGCAAAGGGATTGCCGAGAAGCTGTACGTTGGTAGAATGGTCTAGTCACAATGAAAAAAAGTCCGAATAAGAGGAAGGCATTTTCGGTTCAATAAGTCTGAAAATATAAAAAGATATCGGCAGTACGCATTGTATCCCTTGCATGGCAGGCATCATTTAAAAATTATCTTATCGACGTCGCTTGAGCTTGAAAAAATCTATACCTCGATATCAAATTGAAACAAGGTGTCCTCTTTTTAATCTCAAGACTTCATGTGAGAATTTACATCTTTAAAAGCGACTTGTTTCTTTTTTCCAAATTAAAAACAATGTATCTCTTTGTTCCGCTATCTCGATGATCATCATAAAACTTTTTAGTATCACGTAACATTATTTTCTGCAACTTTCTTACATCCGACCGACGGTTACTTTTGTTAAACTAAGCGGAAAAGCATCTTTTGGCAACTTTGCTTATTGCTTACAAACGATCAGCACACATGCAACCTTTCTTCAGGCCACAATTTTCTTACAAAAAATGCTTTATTCAAATATGCAAAGCAACAATAAAAGATTGACCTCATTCCCTCCAAAGCGTTTTATCATCCTGCATTATATTTCCTTCAGGAATATCATCGAGCTCTACATATTGACACGCGGAATAGCCGTCGGAGTGAAGGCTCGCGATAGCAAGCGCGATTTCCCTCGAAGCATCCATCATCAAAATTTCGTAACGGCTTGGTACCCTCGACCCGTCTCGGCCGGGAGCATCGGCCGCTCTCATGCGTGAAACGAGGGCTCGCGCGCGAAAAGGCCAACGAAAAAAAAAAGAGTAGCACCGGTCCGTCGGAGGTGGGAGAGCTCTAAAATCTGCAGCGAGAAATTCACGCTCTCCGTACGTTTTCACCGCGCGCGGGAGTGTGGCAATGCCGCGGCGGCCGCTCGAATTCGCGAAAAGCGATAAACTACGAAAAAAAAGGTACACAACACCCGAAAAAACGAAGAGGACCCAAGAAACTGGAATGCAAAGCTCGCGAATCGGCTTTGCGCTTCGCGCCGGGATATCGGACTTGCCGCGTCGACGAAGGAGGAGGGGGGAGTGCAAGCGAGGATGGAGAAAGCGATGCGCGGTTACCTCATCCCGTGGGATAATCCATAGTGTGTCGAGCGATGCGCCGCCGCTCCGCTTTATATCTGCGCTGGCTAATTAGGTAATTGAGACTTCGTTAAAGCGGAGCGAGACGCGCGGGCGTCTTTGTGCGTTTTCCCGAGACGAAAGGTGTACGAGGCTTAATGCTCCCTAGCGCGGAGAGTTGCCGAAATGCGCGCGCAGTTACGATCGCGCACGTAAGAATACGCGAGCGTTTGTAGTCTTTAGAAGATTCCCCAGTGGGTTTTCGCCCGGCTTGCGAGCTGCAGGTATTGTAACCCGAGAGGGAGAATTAGCGCTTCGGTGCCGCTGGGCTGGCTCGACGTTGATTCTCCAACGGCCGGTAATTATTTCGGAAATTTTACGATGAACCTGGATGAGTGTGAATCTATTTTCAGAATAATGCGAGGCTCGAAATCATACCTGGCCCTTTTACAATTTATTTATCATTTTTTGTAAGATTTGCCTTAAAGACCTGTCAGTGTATACAAAGTTCGTACCTTTTTTTTCGATTTTCAAAAGCGTTTCAGACAATTTTCAAAACGATATTACAAAAGTCACTTTCTTTTAAAAATGTTTTAATTTTGCCATGTAATCTTAATCTCGGGAAATATTTTCCCGGAAATGTCAAGTTGCTATCTGGATTTCTCATTAATAAATAAAATACTTTGATGCTTAATTTTTTAAACGAAGCTTTCAGTGCAGGTAAAACGTATTTCCGCACTTCCCCACCCTCCCTGATGAATAAAATTTAAAATCTTTAAAAGCTAATCAGCTTGATTAATTGGACGTAATGCAATAGAGTCGCTTCTATCAATGCAATTTTCGAAAATGCGAGGTCATCAGTTACTTTTATATTTTAATTTAAGTTCCGGCCTAGTGCATAAGTATGCAGTTCACATTTTATGACTTCACATAATTTTGCAAAAAGTGACGCATTTCTACTTTACATCGGAACAAGGTCAGACTCCGGTTCCGCCTGCAAGCGCAGTATATTTTTCTCTAGCCGGTTGGAATATCTTTATTTCCCTATTTGTCTTAAATAACTTGGAAATATTGAGAGACAAGCTTTGAAGGAAAAAGTAATGACGCAAAAATGTGCTTGGAATTGTTTCACAGTGTACCTGCATATTGCAAAATATCACAATATACTTTGACATTTTTTTAAAAGTGGTAGAAAGCAAATTGGTGTCTGGAAATGAAAAAGTTTTCGAGCATCTTTTTAGAAAAGATATTGATTCAAGCATTTTTTTTCTTTGACTTATAAAATAATCAGATTAATTGATCCACTTACGTGTAGCTGGGATAAAAGGTCCACAAGCAGTGCTCCGGCAGAATAATTACTTTATTGCATTATACTTACTAAAAAAATAGGTCACCTCTATCAATGTGTAATAAATCGAATAATCGACAAAACTATAAACAAATACTCCGGTGTACACTCAATACCGTTTCATCACTTTCGATAATTGGATATTCCTCAAATACCAGTCGAATACCCAGTTTACCAAATGAGAATGAAGCAACATCGACGAGGTTGCCGCATAGAGTGATCCATTTTTCAACATCCTCTTTTGGTTTACAATTAAGTAAGTGTGTTATTTACTGGGAAGCGTTAAATAACTTCAATAGGGTCCATCACAACCTTCAGCCGTCACGTTAAGTACTGCTTCGTCAAAGTCTCACCTTTCCGAAAGTAAGGCTGAACTCCTTTCCGTTTCCTTTTGTCGGTCCTATTAGTACACCTGTAATTTCAACAAGAGAACAATCCCCCTGTCTTTATTACATTAACGACTCTTACGTCACGTCGGACAATAATAAAAACGTCAAAATTTGATCGGAACTACAATTAACGCGTTTCTCGCATTTCGCTTGATATCGGTACCGATAAGTTTGATGAAATAACGCGATTTATTTCAATTCGCGCGCCCGCGAGAAAGTAATTTTTCGATACCAAGTGACAGGCGCAAAACCATCTGCATTGTAAATTGAAACTGATTTCATTTTAATGCGATAAATTTGTTATCCATTTATAGTGTACGCTTTTCCGTAAATTGATGGGCATTTATCCAATAGCTTTATCGCGTCCATCAATTATGGATTAATTTTAATGCATACGGAGTGCCTTTTTCTTCCGGCGCCTCGAATTTCAAAAGTTGCGTGCTCGAATGCGCGTTTACTTCCCAGTTTATACCGAGCATCGTTCGTAGCTCCCGAAAAATCGACACGGACGCGAGACGGTCGAAGTTCGCTCGACGGCAGTCGACAGTGTACGCTTCGCGAATTAATTAATTCGCGAAGCGCAGACCCGGCTGTGTTTTGCAAGGCGACCGTTAAACTCGCGCGCGCAATAATCCCTCAGCCGCGAGAGGAGCGCGCGTCTTCCCCAGGAGCGCCCCTCCACACCAATTTTTCTCTCCTTTTTTTTTTACGAAACCCAAGAGTTCGCGCGCTCGCTTGGGCAACAGGCCGGTAATTATCAAGCAAATAGAGTCAAAATTCAAATGAGATCGTATCGGGGGCCCCGGGACGCGGCGCGTAAAAAGCGGGCACGCACGTGGAGTCCCCGCGGAGCGCGCGCTGGGAAGACGCGCCACCGCAGCCGCGTGAGGTAAGCGTCTCTTAATTAAACAAAAGGCTTTCACTTTTTTCGGGAGGCGAGCGGATGTAGGAGCGCGCGGCACGACGCGTCGGCGGACCCCGCGCGCGCAGCGTACAGGCGCACTTTTTTTGAACGCGCGCGCGCGCGTGGCTCGGGCGTGAGGGAGAGGGGAAAGAGAAAGAGATTTTTCGAGATAATCCGATCGCCGCGGGACTCCGTTTCTTTCGGCTGTAATTACAAGGCGGGCGATGGTTTTCTTCCTTTTCTTTTCGAGTTAACGAAAAATATGCTTTTGTAACGACGCGGCGTTTCACGTTGGTGAAGATTTCGCGTGTTTGCTTAGCAGGCTGGTGATGGTTTCGGGTGGCTGCTTCGTTTTGAATATTATGGATGTAATTATCGCGAGATTACTATTGTTCGTCAGTAAGCTGCAGGGATAATTAGCTTTATCGACGTCAATGCGAATTTCACGAATATCTAGCTTTTGAAGGTGTACTAATTAACACTGCTTCTTTGTTGAGTCTGTAAGGATTAATCGGAAATTTAGATTTGAATTTGTCAAATTACGAATAATTTTAAAGTTCGTGAAGGTCATTTTTTTTCTTCTGTTGCCATCAAGGTTTAGACTGAGAAATGAATATGTTAAATCATGTTTTTAATAATGTTACAATAAAAACACATTTTTTATCCATTATGATACCCATGTAAATAAAAAATTGACGAAACGTGGAACGCAAATTAAACAAATGTCTTTTTTATTTGCAGCCTCAATGTTTTAATTAAAAGAGTGTCAAGCAAAAAGAAAATACTCTGCTCATAGTTAAGAATACCTCTGCGGAAATTTTCGTATAAAAATACAAAGAGCCAAGATTTTAAACTCTAATTATTTTTTAGTAGAAATTTAGATAAAAAGTATAATGGTCTTAATTTTATATAAAGTATAACATTCCTCAAAATGTTCATCATTTATTTGTTGGCCTTACAATAGAAAATTGAAGTGAAGACACTCATTTAAGATATATATACTCTCATAATTAATTATTATTATTAATTCACATTAATTTATTTACTTACTTTCTAAAGAGAGACAAGTAGGGTCAGAATAAATAAATATTCAAACAGTCGTTATTTACATTCTTATAATTTATTTAAAAATAAAAGTCGTACAAAAATACAGATAAAATATCTTTTACTCTCTAAATAAAACTACAAGGTATATTTACACTAACTGCAGCCGAGCTCTAAAACTCTTAATTGAATCTCTCGAGTCTATGAAATTTATGGTTCCATCGTGATAACCATTGGCCCGGTATAGACTGTTTTTCCGGAGGGGGAGGCGAATCTTAGCTGGCACGTCGCGCGCAAATCCGGCGCTGCCGGCTGGGCGAGCTGCTGGCAAAACTGGCCGCTGCCACCGTAAGTTCCCGTCAATTAAAACTTTGCCAGGTGGCGCTTGTCGCGCCCTCCCGCCCCCGACAGTTTACAAATCGCGAAAGTTTCGCCGGCGGCTGAGCGCGAGCCGGCTGTGTACGCGCGCCGACGGGGGCGGCGGGGGGTGGCCCCGCCGAATATAGGGGGCGGGCGAGAGGGGCGACCGCGGGACGCGCCTCTTCCTTAACTAACAATAATTAACTCGAACGCTTAAAGCTTTAATTAATCTTCCCTGGGACTCATAGATAACGTCTATTACGGGATAGCCGGGCGCTTAGCGTCAATGGCGATTAAACTGTTTTCCGCTCGCTTACGCGCGCGCGAGCGCGATCCATCGACTTTTATCAGGTTTTAGCAGAGCTTAGCGCGCCCGAGTGGGATCAGCTCGAGTGGTCCACCCGGTGGACGATCGATGTGAATTCTTTTAAATTCCAATGAAATTGTTTTACATTTTTTTACTTATAATTATCGACTCTTTTCTAACTGGCGGCGGCACCTCTCGGGTATGCGGAATATGCATCGTTTTTACAGTTTCGTATTATTTTTCAAATTTTCATTTAGACTGTTATGAATGTCGCAAAATAATTTCATCCGCTGCGAGGAATCGGTAGCCTAATTTTAAGTAATCTTCAAAAAAACTTTAAGTACCCATTTTGTTCGATAGATAATCGCTTCTGATCATTGAATTCCCCGCTTGAACACGTTGGGAGAAAATTGGCTTTAGCTAAAAAAGAAAGAAGTATTGGATAGCTCGGAAAAACTTTTCCTTGGTGGAGGTAATAATGTCCACGATCTAATTCTCACGGGTTGCAAAGAGATAGGAGGCAGTAATCGGCTTTATTTTTCGATCAATATCGTAAAATTTATCTTCGATCAAGACATTGTCCATAATCGTCAAATATAAAGAATGTTAAAGAGTTCTCTTTTTTCTCATTTATGAAAATTATAAAAAAAGCCTAATATAATTTACGTTAATTCGGGCATTCTTCAATTACAATTTAAATTTTTTCGAAAATATTTAAGAAAAGAATATTCAATTTTAGAGTAATTTCTTCAATCAAAGTTACGTACGAATATGTAAAGTATTAATTTTATTATTTATTTATGAAGCTAACAACTTTATGCAGTTCAGCATGCATTCTTTTATTCATTATTTGCTTTTTCAGTAAAAAATAAATACCCTACATAAAATACTGCAAAATTCATCGACAAAATTTCATGTTTTGTTCTTTAAATAATTAAAATGTTTTGCGCGAATATTGTTTTCAATATTAAAAGTTTTACAAAAAGCGTGCTTCTTTTGCATTTTTAAGCTTGCATTTTTATTTATCTATGAATGATTAGTTTTATTTCATAGTTAAACAGATAAACAAAATTGATCTCTATTAAAAATGGAAAAGCGAAATTTTCGTTGATTACTGTAGAATAAATTCTTAGATTTTATTTATATAACAAGCAACATTGCACTCAAAGTTTAGACAATATCTAACCGGAGATTATCAGAATTCCAAGTGACGAATTTTGTTGAAACTTTGATGCGGTTTATTATGCTAAAATATGAAGGGAGCCAAAATGTTTCAAGTGCCTAAAGCTCAACATTTTCCTTAAAGTATCTTAAAGTTACTTTTCTTTAAATACTTTGTATTAATTAATCATAACTTAGCTGCTATAAAACTTAAAGATTCCATCAAAAGAGCAAACAGAAAAACTGACAACTTGACAGTCTTTGAGTTAAAAAGTCTCTATAGCTTTAAAAATTATGTGCAATTAAATAATTAAAAACTATATAAACAGAATGTGAAAAAGGTATGATTCACTACTACTGCTTTATTTAATTCTAGATAATTTTTGAAGCGGTAGAGATCTTTTAAATCATCAAACAAATAAGAAATTCGAAGTTTTAGAGAAAAGTAACGTTACCTCCTAATGTTTTGGCTTTATATCCTCACATTTTGACATAAGAAAACTGTGCTCAAAATTTCTACAAAATTGATTTGACTTGCAACCCAGTTTGCAACCCAGTTATGACCTTCCGTTTACAATGGTATTACCGTACTAGAAGTTACAAACGTCGCGGTAAAAAGGGTCCACGATCCGGATGTCTACTCTCTACCCCTGACGGACACGTATAGGACACTAGCGAGATTATGAGAGTCGAGTGGATAAAAATTATCCCGATGAATCAAACGCGGCTTAAATCAGCGTTCCATCTTCGCGATTCGGTGCGCCCGCGGATAAACCGCCCGCGGCTCGGTGCACCTCGGCTCGTCATACGCGCGGGTGTGGATGAGTTTTCGCTCGCGCATAATGGCCGATCGTGCGGTGCCTCGGAAATATCCCGGTCCTGCCGTCGGCTACTGGCTTTTCGAATTCCCGCCCGCGAAATATCGCACCGCCGGCGAGACTGACTGATGGAGCCTCATTCCCCATGCGGGGGATGCCCTACCCACCCCCTCCCCCCCCTGGACGAAGACTTCCTTTATCTTGCGGGAGATACGGCGCGTTACGTTCGAGGTAGTGGCTCCGCCTTTTAGAGCGACGCTTTAGAGCTCGGCATTGTTTAAACTTATTCCAGATAAGAGGCGGCCGTATACGTAACTGAAAGCAAGTCGATGCTCTTAGTGGATTAATGAGGATCTCTAACATTACTCAGGTAACTTTTGCGTTTTTTTTTTCATTCGATGTTTCGTTACTGCTTTTCTCTCTTCTCGGAGAGCTGCTCCAATCGACCGAGTAGTTTAACCCTCTATCGTCCAATTTTATGTTAAGGCAGTTTTTCAAAATTTCAAAAAATGATTTCCAAGATTTTTGAATGGTTTGTAAGAAATTCAAAAAATTTTAGGATTTCTCGATTGACGAGACCTTATTTTGGCCGCTAAAGGGTTAACCTTTCTTTGTACTTGCTTACTACGATGTACACTTAATGTAGCTCTTAATAACGACTTATTGTTACAATTTAATTTTGACTAATTTGTGCGCCTTTCTTATACAGTCCCGCACAAAAAACTTTGTACCGATATTAGATACGCGGATAGATATATCGAACAGAGTTGATCACCAAAAATAGTTTCTCGGAATTCAAAGTAGACTGTCGGAAAATAGTTGTTATCATTTTTGACACATCCGTGCGATGTCTTTAATATTTCCGTTAATAAATAATAAGATTTCTATCTATAACAGTGCAAAATCGTATTCTTATTTCTGTATTCTCCAAAGTTGAATGCATGAAATTTTAAGTAAAAGTTTACGTCATCTTGGCAGCAACGTGGGTAGTAGGTACATTTGCCTTATACCGAGATGATGAATCCTTAAAAAACTGATATAGATAGCAATGAGGATAACCCGTTCGGAAAGGCGGGTGTGCAATCGAATTATTTAAATTAATTTAAAAACACCGCGGAACTTTTTCCAACTGTCAGTTTAAAAGCGGACTCGACGAGAAATCAAGCGATGCAAGATTAACGAGGGACGACTAGGTTACGAGTGACGTCGTCTGGGCCGCCGGCGTGCAGGTGGGCGCGTCGACGTAGGCGGCGGGCTCGTGGTGCCGTCGCGCTCGTACGTCACGACGGCGTGGTAGCCGATCCGGTCGACGACGTAGTGCACATGCTGGACGCGGCCGTCCGGCAGGCGCACGTGGTACTGGCCGCTGGTCATGCGGCCCTGGCGGGTCTCCGCGTGGCCGAACTCGCTGCCGGAGCCCCGATCGATCACCCTGTAGCCGAACTCGTACTTCTCGTCCTTCTTCGTCGTCTCCTCCGGCTGCGCGGCCAGCTGCGAAACAGAGTCGCGTTAATCATTCCCAAATATTCCCCGTTGCGGGCTTCTCGCGCGTCTCTAGGCGACGCCGGAAGTTCTGATTGTACTAATGACGAATGACGGATGGAGGTAGCGGGGCCGACTTTCGGAGGAGGATGTACGAGTGACGCGAAGTTTCCGCGCGTCTCTCACGACTGCGAATTTGAATGACCGATTGTGCGAGTAATTAAGCCGCCGGGTTCCGCAACTGCTCTTTATTTCGAGGTAAGAATCGCGGAGTATTTTCGGATGCGGGTAATAAGACTGGCACGGTAATGGTGGGACAAAGTTGCTGGCTTAAAAAGAATCATAAAGATTCTCTACGGAATTTTCGCGCTTTGTTCGCGGGTGTGTTTAAGCGCATGCAGTGCTTTATTTAATTAATGCGATGATCATTGATTGGAATTTTCCATTTAACTACGAAAAGAAAATATAATTAAACTTGCGTTTGGTGCATCTTCGCAAGAGTACTAATAATTATAGGTAAATCACTTTGCATTACTCTGGCACTACTTCAAACTTTGAGATTCTGCGATGTTCTTAATTGACCAAACAAAAACTTTTTCATAAAAAAGTTCGCTTGTTTTATTGGCTGTAAAAATTTAGTTTTGAAAGTTTATAAAAACTCTTTTTTCGTCAACCATCTGTGGCTAGAAAATCACATCGTAAAAACTTGCGTTTTAAAAGTTTGATTGAACGCTCAGTAATTTTAAATTGACCTTTGCACATTCACTCGTTTAACTGACAAATATTTATCGTACTTTATTATTAATATTATTCGTCTACTTACGTTTGTCACTCTAGCCGCCTGTCGACGTCGCTTTGGTTCCTCGTTCACCGCGACCTCTTCAATTATTTCTTTTGTCAACGACTCACTCGCATCCCAGTCTGCACGATAGCTGTTATGAGCGTCAGAATTCGCCGAAGGCCTGCCTGTCAGCAAACTTTCCGTTTCCACCACGATTGAGTTTTCCTCTAAATTTGGAACTGTCGCGGCGGCGTTCTCGAGGTCCTTATCGACAATTTGGTAGTACAAAGCAAAATTATTGTTGGATTCCTCGGTTTCGTTGACTTTCATTATCGCCGACACTTCGGTAGTCTCGGGCAGTTCAGTCGTGGTCATTTCGGCGGTTGTGGTCGTTTCGGCAGTTGTGATCATTTCGGTAGTCGTGGGTGGTGCCCCCGTTAATGCCTTCTTTTGTTTAATTTTCTCTGATGAAAAAATAACGAAAGGTGTCAATATTTATTTATCAAAAATTATTAAATCAAACTTATTAAATTAGTGTTTTTTATAAGCATGTAAACGACATTTCTTATGGGTAATTGGTCATCTCCTTCATTTTACCTGCGACATCCTTTTCCGTTGTAAAGGTACTTTTGCTTTTGAGACTATTGGGTTTGCTCGATGGTCGGAAGGTTCTGAACTCCAGGGGAGAGCGATTCTTTCCGAAAAAGTTCGCTAAACTGAAGGGACGAGCTCGCTCTTTCTGCGTCGGCTGTGCGAACGGTTCCGGTGGAGCCGCGTCCGCGTAGATGATTCTGAGTGGCTGGGGGTTGTCGCGTCGGCCGATTCTCCGATCCGCCTCCTCCTCGGCACCGGACTTCAGCTCATTGATTTGGCCGGCCAGTGACGACAGCCTTTTTTTATTCTGGTACTTTTTGCCTCTGTTGTCGGCGAATAAGAAATTTTAAGGTCATTAAAGAGGTTTAAGTCGGTCATTCTTTACCTTTGCAGCGAAGGTATAGTCCGGTCTCTCTATATATACGTTAGCTGTATCGAAAGCTGTTGAAACGTCTCTTTAAAAGGTACGTACCAAGATTTTTTTATTTGTAATATTTACTACGTCAGATTTACGGTTAACTGTTAAAGTTTAATGATAATTAAAAGTAACGATCAACTACTGTTCTAATAAATTCTGGTAAACATGCGGTTACGTGTAAGGTATACCATGAAAATTTTGCATTATAATTGTCACACCAGAAAGCTTCTAGAAAACTAAAAGTTTCAATAGAATTTTCTTTTGAATCTTGTTAAAAATATTTCGTCATACCTTCTCTAAAATGTCCTTAGTCAACTAAAATGAGTAAAAAAAAATTTTCTTATATAGAGATGTCAGGGTACAATTCGAACTACTATACACACCAGCAACACGCCCGTGAAACTTACGCTTACCAACGATTATAACTCCATCCTAGTGAAATTTCCTCAAAAATCGTGCAAAAGCTTAAAAATAACATTTTAATTCCCAGCGAGCGTCGGCGAGGAAGCGCGCGCGCGATCCGCGCAAACAGCACGAAGCCGGGCAAACAAGCGGGCCGCGCGAGCTAAGCGCACTTACTGTTGGATCGTGCGGGAATCGGCGCCGGTGCCCCGGGCCGGCCTGCCCTGCTGCTTGTAGTGCAGGTCACGCTTCGCGGCGGCGGCGTTGGTCGACTGCTGGTGCAGGGCCACGGGAAAGAGCTCGAGCCTCAAGGAGCGCTGCGGCCTCCTCTGCAGCCCCCTGTAATCGGCCGCGGCCTCCGGCCCCCTTTCCGGCCGAGCAATTAGCGACGCGCCCTTGATCGCCGGGGCGCCTTTTTCCGCGGAGCCGATGGCTTCGTTAGCGGCCTGCTTCTTCGGACCCGCGCTAACGACGACCGACGACAGCAGCAGCAGCAGCAGCACCCACGGACCCAGTAGGTGGCCCTTGACATGAAATTTAATCAGCATTGTTAGTCTTTTTCTCTCTTCCTCGAGCGTTCCTTATTAGTTTTTTATGAGCAGCGGTTGGAGAGGGGCGATTTTAAACGGTAATCATAGTTATTTTACTTAAAAAAAAAGTAAACAAACTAAACTGATCATTTGTAGGTATAAAACAGATATTATATCTAACTTTTAAGATCCAAAATATTTCGTTTTTAAATACAATTTGTAAGCTTTGCTCTAATCAAAAGTTACAAGAAAAAAATCTGGTGTCAAATTGACTCGTCGCCCATGCAGGGGTGCCCGAAGAATTTACACGACATAAATTAAAATAGAAAAGTCCTGTAATCCAGTTTTTCATCATTGCTCTATAGGGAGCTCTATGTTTGTTCCTCAGCTATTTGCGTAATGATAAAAGCACACCGAAACTTCGACGCGATGAAGCTGCGATGGAAAAAGCGAAAGACAGTAATTGGTCTTTGTCACGGGATATACGCGATTTTCCGAAAAAAAGCTAGTGCTGTGTCAGGCGCGAATATTCTGTTAAAAAAAAATTGCCGTTCGTTGGTGTACAAAGGAGATAAAGGAGCAAAAAAAAAAAAACAGTGACGCGTCTCTCCAGTTCGTTAAGAGACCTACTGCTGAGGCAGAATTTAATAGGCGTCAGACAATCATTACCGACGTTAATAAGCTCAATCGTCAAAAAGCCACGATAACTCGCGCGCAATCGTTCATTCTTTATTCATCACTGCATTCGCTGCAAATTGTCTGGCTTTCTTTTTTCGCGTCGCTCGACAATGGATCCCGTATCCTCTTTATTCGCGTAACTTTGTGCGTTCGTGACGCATCGCTTAATGTTATGATTGGATAAAAAAAAAACCTGCGCTTTTGAAAACAGCCTTATTTTGCGTTCGCGTCGGCATTAATCTCGAACTGCCAAAACGCGGTGTTTTGATATCATCCCGCTGACATTTTTATTCAAACTTGCAACGTGAGTTGATTACCACTTTGTATACCCGCGTGGCCTTTGAACGTGACCCTTTGTCACAGGTAGACTAGTTTACGCCGTACACAATAGCGTGACGGTTGAGCGAGTATTCAAATCCGATAGTTTACGTATTACGAAAGTAATGCAATAATTCCACGTGATTACACAAAATTGCTGGATGGACGCGCGAATTCAGCTTCGGTGACAGGAGACACATTCGGTACATAATGAATTATAACTTGTAAGGACAGAAAATTCATACGAAATTTTTTGAGTGTTAGCGCCATTCTACTGGAAATATTCATGCACCAATCAATTTAAGTTTTTAAATGTTTCACAACTTTCTGACGTCGTTTTTGTTAATAGAGGATTTTGGCGTCATTCAACCAGATATGCCAATCAATTTGCGTTTTTAAATGCTTTACAATTTCCTGCCGTCGCTTTTTTAAGAGATGAGTATAATTGATAAATTTGTGACTTCTACAGTGCAGCTTTTATTTTTACTTCTTTAACGATTTTGGAACACGTAATATTTTAGTTCTACTTGTCCCAACTAATTGACGTAATTTCTGATAAAAATTAAGATACAATAACGAACATTGGAGTTTGCCACTGAATCATTCAGAAGTTGATTGGCACACCCAAGTTAAAATTAATTTTATATTAGCAGGTGGATTGAAGCTAAAGGAGATCTTCATTGTTACTTTAACATAAACTCGGTAACAATAAATTAACTTTAACAGTTCTCCAGCATTTTCAAAGACGCGGTTCCTAAATATTCATAAGCAGTATACCGAGGTACTTTTCTGACGCTTAAACATTCTTTTTCTAAATTCTAGTCGTACTGAATTTTAAAGAAGCTTATACGGAGAATGCATGTGTATACACGGCAGCTGTACCATTCGGAATGCAGAACGATGTCGTGGACCGCGGGGCGATATACATCCCATGAATTTATATATACCCGGCGAACGCGTAAGCGGGCTGTATTCCTGGATATTACATATCTGAGGTGAGTTTTGCCGCAGCCCGGGAGCAGAAGGCCGAAGGATTATGCTCTCGTTCCGTCAAGCTCGAATACGACGACCGCTTATACAGGAAGCATCTAGTTACTGTAAAAATGTTGGGATATGCGTTTAAACCGCTTGCGTTCCGTTTTCGTTTCGTTGGGGACAAATAAAGAATTCGTTCCAATTGTGCCTCGAAAAGCGTAGATCGAGGCTTTTTTCCGGATTTAAAATGTAAATTTATCTAAACAAATAAGTGTGCATTGATAAATTTCGATGCCATTTACAAATGTGTAATTCATTTTCATTCAATAATTGAATTTTGTTTTCTTTATTTTCTTAAATAACATATTTTCGAGGTAAGTTTTACTTTTAAACTAAAATTAACTTAAAAGGGATTCACGTTTAAAAATTCATACTCTCAGTAGAAAAGACAGAAGCGAAAATTTAACGAGCTTTATAGTCACCGACATGTAACATAAATATTACATCGAAGATTGCAGGCTGTTTTTTTTGCTGAAACCTATCATCATAGTGTAAATACGTCGCTTGAAATATCGATTGTCTTTACACACACGGTAATGTATTCCAGTGAATATCGGTTTACCTGTAGTTCAAACGTAATGGCATAATTGAATATCGCTATAAGAATTGACAGAATCATTTACTATTACTTAGTGCACGCGAACAATGGATTAAAAGTGATATTGTAAATTCATTTATTTAAAGACGAATTACTGTAATTTTACTTAAATAGTTAATTACGTGAAATTTCTTCCACTCGTTTTATTCATAATTTAAAACTTTTGACGAAGAATATTTGGCTATTCATCTCTCTATCTATATAGTGACGGTAATAAGCTGAGGGGACTTTGGTCCTGTCACATTAGTTTTATACAACGCAATTACTGTGGATAATCAATATATTCGTTGATTTTTTATACAATGTGTCACTCATCATTAAACATTTATGGTTTACGTTTAAAACCTACTTTAAAATTCAAAACTTAAAAAATTAAAGTAAATTCGACATTCCGTATATTGACAGCCAGTGGACCGTATAGAAAGCTCCCGCAAATGGAAGGATTATTCCAAAAAAAAAAAAACATCAGCGAGAAATATCGAGACTATACTCAATTTGAAATTGGATTACCACCGGCGGAGCGAACAGTCGTAAGCACACTTTCAGCGATTTTCCGCATTTATCGCAGAGCAAGCGAATCGCGCGCGGTCGAGCGGGACGCGCGGGGAAATAAAAATTCTTCACCCTCCGCCGGGCGCGACTGCGTTATTATTCCCGCTTCGGACAAATTACTTTACGCCGAACTGGCGGTGGCCCCGGCCGCGGTAAATCATTGTTTAGCAAGCGTAATCGGAAAACAATACTACTTCATTATCGTCGAATTCGAACGCCTAGGACGCGGCTTTGTGTTTTAATGATCTTTCGCTGATCGATTCCCATTGCCCCCGCCCCCCCGGCTGTCACCACCTCTCTTCCCCTTCGCCCGCGCGCGCGACTTTGAATCAGGCGTATTGACCGAGGCCGGACTCCTCCCGCTCCGTCATCTCGCACTGCAAACATCAATATTGACATCAATGATTACGAGTTTAATCCTCGGCCATTCGGAAGCAATTATAATTTCATTGATATTTTTTCCACCTTTTTAGCAGCTTTTTTTTCATTCGAATTCAGCCTGTATTGTATTCTTGTTTCTTTTTATTATGGCTTCTATAACTGTAGTTTTATAAGCGCCTATTAATTGCGCAATCGGATTTAAGCGCAATTCCAATTGCTCGAATGTGTATTCTAGATAATGAGATAAAACGAGGTCTCTATATATTATACTGTAAACTCACAATGCACTTTTAATGTTGATCACTTGAATTTATGCAATTATAATATTGATATTCTACGTCAAAAGTTTCGTGAGAACAGAATTTAAGGTACGAGTCGGCTTTTAGAAAGCGAGCATCAGACTTCTTTTTTGAAAACTATTTGGAGGAATCGTAGGCCGAAAGCAAATATCGGCTTCTCACTTTCGCTTGAACATTTTCGCTTTCTCAGTTATTCCTTGGCCTACATAATTTTTTACCGAGGAGATAGTCAAGATGTTAACGTCCTACAAAAATCACCAAAAATGTTTGAGATTATGTTCCCCAGAAAAACAGTTATTTAATTTTGTAATTAAATTTTCACTTTCTTTGAGTAATGATAAAAATTATTGAATAAATGCGGTTAGTCAGTATATAATTTTTCAACGACAGAGTCATTTTTCATACACTGTCACATAATTAATTTCCATAATTTTGAAAGTGATCACACGAGGATCTTAAGTGCATGGAGAGGAAATATGATGAAAACTTAATCTCGATCATTACTTGAATAATAATTAGGTACATGTTTTTTCAATTTCATTATGAACGACCAGTCCGAAAAAAAATATTTTATGTAATGCAAACATCCATCTTTTTTTCAGCAATTTAGAATTGTAATAATGATGAACTGTGGTTTTTGACATCCCGTAATCTGTCATTACTTCATTATATAAATCAACGCACTGCCTTGCACCCAGTGGTAGATTTCATCATTGCGTCACTTCTTCATTTAAATGGTAAAAGTTGTCACACTATAAAAAAAAACTGAATGCTAATTCGTTTTGATTATTATATAATAATGCGCCGGTGTCGTCTTGCTTCAAATCGCTTTGGCATTCGTTACAAATATGATTTTCTTTTTTCACAACTCTGCAATCGAATCGTGTACCCAATTTCTAATGCAATAATTACCCAACGCGGTATCCTCGGCGAAAAGTAAAATCTCGGCAAAGCAGAGTCGAATCGCTGATAGTCGCAAACAAAAGAAGGGCGCGATTGAGTAAGCCCTTATTTAAATCGCGTCGTATCCCAGCAATTAACGGGAAAAGTGGACCGCGTTAACCTCAAGATCAACCGCCGGAGTGGCTGAGCGGCACCGGCAACCGGCGAGTCCGCCGTGCGAGCAGGTATCGCACTGGTACAGGCGCTGCTCCTCTTTTTTTTCCGCGGGGAGTAATTGAAGTTAATGGTCCCTGCCGCAGCCGGCAAATTGACGCTTTATTCGGAAGCCCGGCCAAGTGCTCCGAAGTCTCGACGGCCCTCCAGCCCGCGCGAACAGTAGTCGCTGCCCGCCGAGGATAAGACGAGAAGGCACAGTGCACCCTAACTTTCGGCGCTCGGGAAACTTCCGCTCGCGCGCGGTCACTTTATTCTTCGCTCGTTCGTTTCGAGTGACGTTTACACGGCGGCCACACGCTTCGCTACTTCCACCCTCGGGGGTGGCGGGGGGCGGGGAAAAAAAATACGAGACCGGAGTCGAGTACTCGAGTGCCGAATCTTGTTCCGCCGCGGGAATTGCGAAAAAGGTGGAAGAGCCCGTATTAATCATAAATCCTTTTTTATTTTTATTTTCAGAGTTTCCCGATTAATACAATTTATAGTTTAATTGAGATGAACGATGCACTGCTTATACAGGTTTGCGTCATTATAAACTAAATGCAATATTGCTTTTATTATAACGATTGAATGATTGAGTTTGATCGCAGCTAACAAAGTCGTCCGTCAGTTTAATTTTTATAAATGAAAAGGTAATGCCGAAAAATAATTCATTTTTTTTTGTTTCTATGGTTGTGTAACTAATAGCAGAATATCCTTAAAATATAAAAAATTTGTTGAACAAGTTTTGAAAAATTTATTGAAGGGGTGAAGACTCGAAGATGAAAGCACGATCTTGACGAACCAATTGTTTATTTCGTGATCACCTTTAAATAAGTTTTGAAAAAGTATATAAATTTATATATTATCTACAGTAAAAATGTTTTATTAAATTACCAAATGATATGGCTCCTACTATTTTATTATAAAGAAAACGCTCTTTTACAAATTTAATTCAAAGTCTAAGTTTGTAAGGAGACACTCTAGAAATATATTATTAGACTGGCATTTTGTTGAAAAATTACCATCCTTTCTAGTACGATTTATTAAAAATTTAGAAAAATTACCATACTTTCTAGTAAAATTTAATAAAAATTTAATAATAGTAAAATTTAATTAAATAATGTCTAGTATAATTTATTGTAATTTTTCAACTAAATATCAGCCTGTGGCCACTGTCCTATACATTATAGTAATTTTTACTATACTACTAGAATTTTTTCTCAGAATGTGCCTGGTCTACTATGCCCCGAACTTTCTTGTGAATACCACCTATTTTCCTTTTATCTTCCAAAGATCAAATCGAAAAGAAAAAATTATACATTACCACGAAAATATTGATAAGCATTAACGTCGCAAACTCAGGTTACTCAAAAAGCACAGAAAAAACTTTAAAAAACCAATCACACCACAGAAATCGACGCACACCCCCGATCGATCGAGTCCCCCGCAGCTGACCGCTGCGTCGCATAGTCCATCGCAGCCCCCGGTGTGCACTGGATACTCACTTTCGGCGCCATCCTCCACAGCCCAGTCCCTTCGTCGGTCAACGAGTGCAAAACAATCGGACGAGTCGAGCGCAGCCTCTTCGTCAGCCCTTAATTTCAATCGGGCGAATCGAACCCGCGTAGGTCAATTATAAGTCGCGGGGCGACGCGTGCGACGGCGGAGGCGCGATTCTGCCGGACCTGGCCGAGCGCGTCGACGAACTGCGCGGGCCGAGCGAGCCGCGGCCGGCAGATGAGCTCGGGCGAGGAGCGCCGCGAGAGGGAAAAAAAAAACACGCCGAGAAGAGTAGGCAGAGCCGGGGAACGAAAAAAAAGCGGCCGAGGATGAGCATCGCGCCCGAGGCGCCCGGCCCCCCCGCGGCCGTGTTTACTTTCATCCGACGGGCTTTCGGGGGGGCCCGGGCGCCGCGCGCCTCGTTATGTGTCGCCGACTTTCTCGCCGTGGACCGCTGGCCGCTGGGAACTGACCTTTTAGCTCGCGCCTGTTTTATCGCGGCTCGCGCGCTTCTGGTTTTGAGCGATTTTCACGGGGTATCGCGCGTGAAAAACGATACCCCCCGCGTGGCGCTTGAATTTCGGTGCAGAGGCGCGAGGCCGATTTTAACGATCGTGTCGCGACGCCGGGGCGCGATTATTGAAACGCATAAAGTCCCCGTTAAATTCATAGTCGGCGAAACGGGGGATGCTGCTTTATTGCGTATCTCGCTGTATACGAAAGTTTTTCATTGAATTTTAACCAGGTTATGACCAAGCAGGATATAAAAAATCTTGATCGATTTTGCAACGTTATTATTTTACGGTTTAATAAAAACGTTCAAATGGTTTATTTTTGCATACTTTTATGTAATTTAAAACGATGCTGCTCTTTTTAAAAGCGCTGGAACGATGTCATTCTGTCAGGTCAGTTTTTCATATAAAAAGTGACGATGAAAAAAATCGCTCTTCTGAATTTTTTAAAGAGACTGAACCCTTTAGTAAATGAAGCAATTATAAGGAATGCTAGATGTAAATTTCTCTTTTAAATGAGAAACAACTCAATCGCCATTCGCGGGATCATTCGATTTTCCCATCTGTTAAATAATTTGAATCCCAAATCTCTGAGGAAAATCGAAGCCGGATGATGAACGATTATTTTCGGAAAAGTGAATTAAGTTAATCGCCTCTTTAATGCACAGAGACTAATTTATCTTTCTTTCGCTCTAAGTTAAAAGTCATTTAACAGCTTCCTGTCATCGTTACTGAAATTTAATCAAGCTTGTGAAATACGAGAAGCGGTGTAGCACCTTAATTAATCAGATTCGTAGGACTGCCAGCTAATTTTATTTTATTTTACTTGTACGCTTTTCCAATTGACTTTATAGATTTGTGTACCTTTATTTGAAAACCGCAGTCTGCTTGCAATAAAAAGCATTGCTCAGAAATAAAAAAAGCTGAAGGAGAACAATGCCGAATTCGATATAACAGAGAGAATTTACCTCTTCTCTGTTTTCTAAAAGACTCGAATTGATCGGCTATTCAGAAACTCAAGAGGAATTTCCCCGCAAAAAAATAAGAATCTCACGAACCATCGTATCCTTTATAGGTAAAAAAGAGATGAGTATCAGGGCGGGGTAAGTTGAAGAAAGCGCACGCCGCGGGTCTTAAGGCGCAGGACCTTGGAAAGGGAACAGACCTTCATTAATATTTATGCAACCCGCCATCCTGCTTATTCCATTTGCAATGCTAATGCCCGAGAAAAGGAATAGCAGTACCCACAATAATACGTACACTATGTATGCAGATGTCGCCAACTTCTCTCTCCCTTCTCTCTCTCTCTTTCTCTCGCTCCTTTGTCCTCATCTCATTGGCGCCGTTTCGCGAGGTTGCGAAGGGCCAGCACACCCCCTTCATTTCTCCAAATCGACGCGGCTCTCTTGCTTTGTTATTTACATTGAATCGGGTACTCGGGCCACACTTTGATGCCACAACCCAAAGAGAACCTCCACGTAGGTGTTTATTATTCGACGCCGTTCTTTAATAAATTAACCGGCGTACTCCTCATTGAGTATTTCGCTGCCCTTTTTCGGAGCAGTCACAATTGCTTATTCATCTCTGATTAATTTTGAGGTCACTGAAATTCTTTCGCTAAAAATCACTTAACCTTTATTGTCCGCAGGTTTTTTTATAGTTTCCTACTTCGATGTGTTTTGCCGATGAGCCAAATAATTGATAACCATCGGGAGAACATTTTGTTCGGACAAAATCGTATATCTCGAAAAATATTTATTCTCGTAAATTTCGATGGCCACTGCTCGAATTCCATGCGACAGCCGTCCAAAAGTTTTCCGCCGCAGCGCCGGAAATTCGTGGTCAGATGTGCTCTTCCGTGACCCGAGGTGCTCTTTCTATTCCGGGGTTGAAAACGATGGGTCTTCTTATACTTATAGTTTCCGAGATGGAGAAAAATAAGGACGCGGAAAATCTGTTATCAGTGACTTGGCTGAAGGACCCTACAGCTCAGAAAAAATGTCAAGCGCTGAGTAGCAGTCTGGTATAGAAAAATAAAGCTTTCATCACGTGTAAATTGCAGTAGTAACGACTGGCACTGAACAGACGCGATAACTTCAAATGCTTTTTTCAATATGTTACCGAGGATCAATACATGTGATTTTTTTATATTCGTGTTTTTTTTCTGTATTTTATTTTGGCACTGGTTTTGTAGGTTTAAGCTACAGGTAAAATGCCCGTATCTCGTGAACATTGTCCTTCTCATCAATAGGTGATTTACGTAGATTCGTAGATTAAGTCTGAAGCAGGCTAATTCATTTATGTGTACTTCGATATCTTGCGCATCAGACATTACTTAATTTATTGAAAATTCTGTTGAGGTTTACTTGATTTAAATAAATATCGCAAAGTATAAAATGAAATAAATCTTTGATAAACTTTTCAACGTCGTTTTATCAATACATATAATCTGCAGAATTGAACCACCAGCAACGATCCGCTGTCAGCGTAAATTCTTTTTCCATCGAAGGATTAATAAAAAAAAACGAATAAAGCAGCCCGGTTTACGCAAAAAAAAAAACGGTAAATAAAGCAACGTTCGACGTATGGGTAAGAGCATTTATGGTGTACATATCGGCCGAGGGTACGATCTCCCCGTCATTATTTTCCCAAAGTCCGTAAATAAAACTCGCGAGCCGGGCCGCTTCTCTTGCTCGTTACGTTTTTCTGCGCCGATGCGCACAGTCCCCTCTTGCAATTAAACAGCTTGATTGTTATTGTGCCCCGATTGTTATAGAGCCCCCTCCCCGCCTCGTCGCTTCTCGGGGGCCGGTTAGCCCTAACCTTTCGCGAGCAAGTGAAGTTGAGCCTGCGTCGCGTGAAATAATATTTGCATCCAATTAATTCGGATCGGGTGACCACCTCGTTATAATGCTCGCGTCGAAAAATAACGCGATCGGGGGGGACTCGCGTAAATAACAAGAGCCTTTCGCGCGCTGGCGGAAAAGCTCGAAAAATTAATTGCACAAATTGAACGGCAAGCCGTTCGATCCACTAACGTGAAACTGTATTAAAAATCCACGATTTATAATTAGTGATATTTAGTGCACCCTGTATTTTAAACTGTCTTAGGATTTATAAATGAGACAGAAACTGGTTTTAGAAGATAAATATGTTATCGAGGATCGTTAACAGATAATTGACGTGTAATTTAAATACGATTGAATGAGTTAGGCATCTTCGAATTTAAAATTATTCTTAATGGTTAGGTAATATTTAAAATTGGTGCAGTGCCATTTTCACATTCAAACATAATTGAGGTAAATAAAGACCCGCGGCGACCTAGTTATAATAGAATTTTAATTTGCCATCGTTTCGACGCTATTTTTAAGCGTTCGCTCAAGAGGACTAATTTTTTAAAATTCCATTTACACCTTCATTGTATTTTTTTTTTTTGTCAAGAGTTCCAGGTCAAGAAAGATTTATGAGTTCTGCACAAAAATAGCGTCATCCGAGTTTTCATTTACCTCAATTCTCACTCCAAGAATGTTTCAGTCATATTCGAACAGACTTTCAAAAATATTAAAATTTAATTTTTAAATGAAACTTCATGGTTAAGGTCCTTTTCTTAACCATCACTGCACTAATGATAGATTTAGATTTAGCAAATGAGCAATTTCTGCGTTCGCGATCGAGAGATACAAATCGAATCTTTACTTGTCAGCAATAATATTTATAGCTCCCGAGAACAAATCGAATTTTTCGTGTGCCATCATCCCGAATATTTAGTTAGCGCAATCGTGCAGCTGAAATTAATTCGCTTACACGAGGATAGCCATCGTCTCCGTGATCGTCCTCCAGCATTTCTGCAGTACTTAAGATTAAACGAATCTCCGTCGGCTCCTTCTTTCTCTCTCTCAATCTCCCCTTAGCTCAGTTCCAATCTTATCTATGATATATAGGGGCGCGGAGGACTACGGCGAGAAGGACGAAAGCAAAGGCGTTGCGCTGCTTAATTTCGCGAGAAGGGCTTTCGACAAAATTATCATAAATTTCGCATTAACTCAGTCCGCTCCCTTCATCCCCGGGGCCGGCGCCTCCTCCAGCCAGGCCGGGGGGCGAGCTTCCCTTTGCGCGCCTTCCGCGCGGGTACACAGCGCGGATATAAATTTCATTGGACTTTGATTGCAGTCCTAACCTTCCGTAGACTATATCCGGCTCTTTGCACTTTCTTACCCCGGGCTTTTCCAATCATACTTTCCCGTGCCGCGGCCTCACCCCTCGTTTATTCGACTTCCTGCCTCTCGCGGACGGGGAGGGGAGGAGCGGGCAGGAATTTTGCCAAGACAGCGCGCGGATCAGGCCGTCATAAAGGAGATGAGAAACTATGAGTTTTACCCGCTTGATCGGAGAAGATAATAATGCGACTCCCTGGCCGTAATAGACCGAACGGAAAAGAGGACTCGGCATCGCTTGGCCTTTGTGTGTTTGCGCGCGGCTTCCTGCGGGGAAAGAAAGAGCGGGGAATCAAGCTTTTAATGACGTTCGCGAGAGATAAATTTCAACTTTGCGGTTAGATTATTATGCATTCTTTCGCAGCTTCTTTTTATAGTTATATGAATCATAATTTTATCTCCGATAAAATTCTCTAACACTATTTTTTATTGTTATATAAAGACTCAAACTAATGTTAATTAAGTTTTGTACTTATAGACACCCCTGAAACCTAATCCACTACCTGCTTCTCGTTTATAAAAAAATTTCTTTTGCCTTTTACTCTTATTGAATTTAAAATGTACTTTATTGAATGAGTTATTTTCTGCAATGGAAAGTCAGTAATTAATTAATGAACATAAAAATATGTTAATAAACTTCTCTGGAATTTACTTCGCCGTTATAATAAATTAGAACGTCACTTTATATTATATTATACACGCACACAAAAAGCAACGAGTTCCGCCAGCAATTCTCAATGTAAAATTGTGCTCCTTTCAGCGCTATCGGCTTTTTCAATTCCTATAACTTTATTAATATTACCGAGTCGCGGAGTACGTGCATAAAATAGCGAGTATAAAATTTTAGTGAGCGTTCGCCGCTCGGTAAAAGCGCTACTTTCACCCCTTTGATTAAACACTCAGTCAGCCATCGCGACGTTTGAGCGTCGATATTCTTGCTCGCGAGGTAGTGCACTCGGGTGTGACGAGGCTTCGCTAAGGCAGTTTACTGGCATCCGCAGACGCGACGACCACTTTCTTTTGACATAAAATCTGTCCGTGCGCGCGCAATAAACACACCTGCGTCGACGCCTCCAGCGCAAAAATTACACCTTCGCGCGAGTCCATTGTGAGAGACGCTTGACGGGGAATGCTGATTTTTTTTTTCTCGGCTAGCCTCGAGCTTGACTTTCGCGATCACGCTTGATCAACGTCTATGAAGCTCGTTTCTATAATCTTCCGTTAACAAATGATAACCTTCGCTTCTTACTTTTATAATTATTATAATTTAAATTTTTTTAGTAAAAAGGAATTTGTTTAAGTTAAATTTACTTTACAGGAAAAGTTACTAAACTAATAAAAGTATCAAAAAGTAAAGGTAATAAATAGACGAAAAAACATCAAGTACACCATAAATCTTTATAAAAAATACATATAACTGCAGCCATGTTAGTCAGACGATAAATAAATGTCTCGCCTTTTGCAATAAAGATGCAGGTACAAAGAGGAGCAGAGAAAGAGCACATTTCAGCGACAGATCGCGATTCAATTATTCATCGTAAAGTCCACCAGCATCGTTGTTGAAAGCGGACAATTTTTGACAACCCTGGAAAAACTTGGCTAGTCGATACTATCCACCTTCGTGGGTTCATAGAACTCATAAAATCCTACTTCTCGATCCTACCTAGACCCTTTTCCAACATTATTTAGGACTGGTAGTGGTGGTGAACGGTAAGTATATAACATACGTATTTTCAACACAATTTATTGCGCTTACCTGCCGAAAAAAATATATATATTAACATTATAACATTTGCCCGCACAAGTCACATTTAATTATGAGTTAAGACTATTATAAGGATTTATTGTTTATTAAAAGGTCCTTAAATCCTTAATTGTATACATAATATTTTATAAATCTTCTTCTATGAGTAGCATAGTTTAAAAAAAAAGACTTCAGTCAAAGCTATTGAAAAATCAGGACAGCTCTCAAAATAACTCATATTTCACTCTTTCACATTTTGAAATTAAATATTCATAATGTGATTTGAATACTAAATATACTTTATTCAATTTTTATGATATATTCCGCTTTTTTTACTCTTTTTATTTCTTTTAGAGACGAATAAAAATGTATACTGCCAAAATTTCTAAACGATTTTCAATACGACGCTCTCTCGTATGGCACATTGCATTCTACCGAGGGTATACTTTGTCTAAGAGTTATACTGAAGTAGACTTACGGTTGTTATATGCAGTTGCTAAGTTGGTTAGTCTCTTGTGTGGATGCACTTAAAGTTTTCTAGAGACTACCACTTCTTTTCTCTCTCTCTTTCCTTTCTTATTCACAGAGTCCGATGAGCATGTGCGCTCGAGATGTCACTTGTGAAAAATCAAGGGGAACTAGAGACCAAGCAGTTTGAAATTTTCGTTTTCTTCTCTTGTTATCTCCAAGTTCGAATCTCCGCGGTAGCACCGTACATACACAGATGAGTGAGAGAAGTTTACCTTTTGCCAGTAATAAGATTACTTTGTTAGCCGGAAAACTTCAAATTTCCTCTTATCGAGGATGCGCAGACGCCGTTGAATTTTTCCCAAATGCACGCCGTCGAGTTTCTTAAACGAGTTATTTGCCGTAAAAATTTTGATGCAAACTCCGCCGCCGTCGGAATAATTTCTTTTACTCAATCGCCGACAATAAAAATATTTTGAAACACCCGAAATCGAGTCAATCCTCTCGGAGAAATCGTTCCTTTTCCAAATTCACCTTCAAGTCGATTTGAAAGAATCGACGAAGAAAATGAATAAATAAAACCACCGTGAAACGTATTTCCATTCCACCTGACGTTGGCATTTCCCTACTGTTAAAATATAAATCAATTGTGGCGAAACCTCGCAGGTTACCGACACACCGAAGCTGCGCGCGTAAGCCGCGTCGTCGGGCTCGCCGCGCGGAAAGTAAAAGTCCGTCGGTATCGGCCACTGGCCTCCGATAGATTCGCGTACGTATCGATTCGGCTTCCGCTCGGGATTCGCCGCGAGGAATTGGCATTCGCACTGCGAACGCTGCAGTCACGGGCCAAGGCCCGTCGAAGCGCGCGCGCGCATCGCGCGCCTTCAATTACGCGCCCGGTGTCCGAGGGGCATCGGCTTTTAGCCCCCGAGCGACTTCCCGCCCGATAAATCAAGGATATCCGTCTTCATGAGCCACTTCGCGTCAGGAGTTCGGCGAACGTCTGCGCGATCGTGCGGATCATCGTTCACCCGGCCCGCGTAAGTTCGCCCGAAGTTTCGAACGCGCGTTAAGTGGATAAAGCTGTCGATTGCTGGATCGCGCGACAGAGGGCAATCGTGAAATATGGCGTACTCGCTTGTTTCGGTATACGCTTTTCAATTACGATTCCGTGCGAAATGTGGGAGTGTTTCACCGTTGGCTTACGGATTTTGTCAAAACTTTGACCGTTTTTACATCCAAATGAATTTTGTTGTTATATGCCCGCTTCTAGAAGATCTACAGAGAGACAAAATCGACCTTTTAAGAGGAATGGTACATATTGTGTATGTAGGGCACAAAGTAGGTCTTTTTAGACCAAGTGTATAGTTTGCGGTGCGAGTGAAAGGTGAGCCAGCACAAGCCAAAGGCAAGTGCGCTCTGCTCGTCGAAGACGAGTATTATTCAAACACACGAGGTCAAAAAGGCGCATTACTAGTTTTAGATACACACCAAACATTTTTAAACATTAATTGTTACAAAATATTAATAAAAAACGTAATTGAAAGTTATTATTCGATAAATCGTTAATCTAATAGTTAGTCATTTTTTAAATTTTGAAAGATTATGTGAAAAATAATTCATCATTTTTATATTTTGTTTCATATTTTGTTTAATTTGACATTTTACAGCAACATCTGTTGTGCAAAATTTAGAATCTGTTGTTTATTTTTTTGGTGTATACTCTCTTGAATTGATAACGCGAGTTGGAAAAACAACGAAGCAATTTTACATACGCTTGCAATAGTTCTGCTTGTTTTCTATATTAAAGATTGACTACAGCCACTGATCAAAAAGTTCCAAATTCATTTCGCCGGACGTTTGTTTGGACGTTTCTAAAAAAAATCAGACGCCGGCGCCTGTAACAACCGTAACGCTAATAAGGTCGAACGGGAACTCACGCGCAAGCCGCATACAACCCTTCGTTGTGCGGACTCGTTCGCGTTATAGCATTTGTGCGCGAGCGTCGGTGGGTCCCTGTACAATCCGGCCTCAGGTAGCTCGTCCCGCCATTATAATCAGCCCCGTGCGTAATTGCATCACGGAGTATTAGGACCCCGGCCCGCTGCACCCTGTTCGACCGCACTGAATGCACTCGTTGCACGAGCTCCGAATGCGCCCCCTCACCCCTCGAGCAATAAATTGTCGTCCACCGGGCAATTCGCGTTCGACGATGATAAGAACGACATTGATGACGGCGAACGTGACCAACTCTTTAAATAAAGCTCGGATGATAATTAGATTTGACTGACGGATGAAAACTATATCAGATCGAAAAATTTTTAGTATAATTATAGTTGGAACGAAAAATTTATAGTCCATCTGCAGTAATCCTACTATAAGTATAGTTTCTTTATTGTTTAGTTTTTTATATATTTCGTTATAAACAAAGGAAGGTAAAAGTTTATGCCACCAAAGAATCAATTTAAGTTATACGCAGGAATTGAATAACAAAACTTTTAATGAATATTTCGCCGACGAATGGGTTGTGAAAAAATGCAATGAAACACCGCGCTGAAACGAGAGAAGAAGGCACACCAGGGACAAAAAATTGCACGAGTATTGGACGGAGGAGAGAAGATAAATGAAGAAGACCGTGTTTATGCATTATTCAAACAAAATGTTTTCTCATGAATTTTTAAGAACAGCGGAAAAGTGATATATATATACGTATACTTTGCCTCGCGTTCATGTGCACGCGAAGCGTCGGCCTGGGAATTGATGCATACCGCAAATATGATTGTCTCATGCGACATGCACATCTATAACGAGTTATATTCGACTGGAGCGTCAAATTATACGGTTTCAATATTATAGATATCGAAACTATTGCAAACAGTTGCAAAAGATCTTTGTGCTCTAGGGTTGCATCTTTTAATGCATTATGAGCATGTGGATAAGACGAATTTAATAGTTAGATCATCTTGTTTCGTACTGTTGATGACATTTAATCGAATATTCAATAGGTTGCAATACAGTAAGAATTTATGTCACTAGCAGATTCGAAATGCCAGTCCTATTGCTCCGCCTAAAAATTGACTCGCGTAATCATAAATAAGATGCTTTATGCGTCATCGATTACGTGGCGCTTTCACCTTGATTTTCATTAAATATTCAGTTTTTAATTTATAAGATTAATTAACCAAATTAATCAGATTGTTTACCACAAGCAACGTAACTATCGTAAATATTATATTTTTGTATTTAGTGAAAACAATGTGAATATAAATAGATTTCCAGTGTTATCGCTAAATATTCCGATTGGTTAAGTTTACAACCAACAAAAAGTCTAAAGGCGCACAAATACCAGTTTATTTATATTATTCTCCTCTTTTCACCGTATTTTCTTTTTTCCTTTTTAGTTAACTCGGCAAACAACAATACACTCAGGCAAAGTCTTCTCCCGGCTAAGTAAGCTTCATTCTTATCCCGCAGCATGTGGACTCTCGGCTGTCTCAATAGTCCTCTCCAGAGGGTACAGAAGAATCTTCTGGACCTTGGAAAAGCCGAGAGTTTTCCTCGAGCGGTCTGTTGTAGGTGCTTTATAAACATAAACACACGCGGGGCCACCTGCAAATTCCCAGCTGCTATCGTCCGCTGCAAAGATTTTTGCCGGATAAGGTGATGCGAGAAAAAACTAGAGGAGAACCGACGGGGCGTTATTAAGTAATCTAAGTTTGGGATCCACAGCGAGCCGGCTCGGTCAGATTGTGAGAGAGGAACAAAAAAAATACGAAAGCTAGTTACCAAGTTACCAAGTTTCTCGAGCATGGAGTATCTAAGGAGATGCAAGTTGTTAAGGCTTTCGCATATCGATCTCATAAAAATTCATACTAAATGACGAGATTAGGCAAGCTGGGAGTGTCGAATTAAATAATGCAAGTTTTGCGTCTATTTAGACGATAAAAGAATATGGTCATTTCGTAAATTGGTAGTTAGTAAAATTTTATGCAGAGTTGTATTTGCAATTAATTACATTATTTAATGGCTATTCAAACTTTTTTAATCTGCTGTATCTTTGTTAATAATCATTAAATTGAAAAAAGAAAAAGTAAGTGTCGATTTTTTTTAATATTCTATGATTGATGAGAAACAAGTGTTAAATAATAATAAAAATGTAAAGCGATGAATGTAAGAAAAATGAACCATAATTCAGACCACATATAATCAACTTATAGCTAATTCCATAGATTAAACCTTATAGATTAAGAGTCACCGGGAATGAAGTTGTGTCACTGTCAGTCAGGTTAGCATCGCTCGTAGCTTATATCTCGGGCACAGTAGTACGTATATAAATCCGTTCCTTCCACATGGCTTACCTCCACCTGTGCTTTACATATATGCTTACATGCATCCCTAACATCGGGAGATATGAAAAGAAATATTCAGCTCCACTGTAAACGCTGAAACCACGTTGAACACAAAAGCTTGAGCACGTTGCCGTGGAAGTAAAATTTCAGCGCGCTCCGAGACATGTATGACCCCTTTGCAGTGGTACTTGCTGTGTGCATCGTCCTCCTTCTTACAGCCAATTTCTTATCTGCGAGCGGCGTCTCCGCAAATAAGGTCAGAACAAGGTTGTCACTCGAGACGGCACGCGAGAGAGCGAGAGACTTGTCATTAAATGGATTTTTTGCTACGCTATCTCGTACTTTCAACAGGTAAACATCGAGCGCATCCGCTATTGCTATTTTCAACGCGATATGCTTAAATTTCGATCAACTAAAATGCTACATTATAAAGCCGTGTATTAAACAACGGAAATTGGCAGAATGAGGAATGGCGATTGATCTCATTAATTTGTAAAATCTTGGCACACGGTGCCACGTGCTGGAAACTTAACGTGAAAGCTGAGGAAAACTAGTCTTGTAAATTAATGCACTAGGACATTTTCTAGAGTTGAAAAGCAAGTTTTACAAAATGTTAATAGTTTTTTTAATGCTGCAATATAATTGAACAGTTGAACAACACAATCAGATAATAGTGGATTTTAACGAATAGTTTTAATTAGCGAGGTACGTGTTGGGATTAATAACATTAAATGCACGCTTTTTAAGTAGTATAAAATATACACGCAATTTTATTTTTAAAAAAGTTTACATGTACAGAATTCAGTATTAAATCTTACTTTATAATCTTATTGCATAAATAAAGAAATACTGAAATACAAAAAATTAAATTATTACAGAAGAGAAACTATAACTTAAAATTATAATATATATATATAAAAATAACAAATTTACAAAACCTTTCTTATATTTATAATGACAATATGTCAATAGAAAACTAATCTCGTTTAATATTATTACAGCTTAACTATTAAGCTTTACATTTATATTTAAAAAATTCTTTAGCTTACTTTTGCTTACAGTACAATAAATAGTATTCCAAACTTATTTTTCAATTTTTGCTAAGAAGAAACTTCAACTTTCGACTTTGGATGCAGTTTCTTCGTCATACTGTACAGATGGAACCATTGGTGGCTTAAATCCATATTCTATCTTTGATTGTCTGAAATTTCCTTTTTGATATCTTATGGGTTCTTGATTTCGCAATTTTCTCGATCCTTGCATTCGGTCAGTCATAGTTGGATATATTGACATAGTTTTTGATTGAAATCCGTATTGTCTTTGAAAATGCTGAAGCGGTGGAACTGGCCCTAAGTAATCGTTACGTTCTGGTTTATTCGAACGATGAATAGATGCGTGCCTTCTATGTAAAAGATTACTTGGGATAGGATAATTTGGCAAAGTATAAGAATTATAAGGAATTTTTTTCACAGGCGTTTTGAGATTTAAATGTTGAGTGCTATCGACATTTTCTTTTCCTTCCACAAAAGGAATGACTGGTTTTTCATAAATATATCCTTCGAAGGGTTGACTATGATTTAAATTACTTACACTACTACTATATAAATTATTTGTTGATAAAGAAGATAATGCATACAAGGGAGCTAAACTGTTCGATTGTAATGTGTAAAGTCCATGATTTTGAGGTTTCATTATTTGTTGATAACTAACTCCATATTTAACACCGTAAGGTGCATGCAAAGTAATTGGTTTCTCAATGTATTTATTGACTTCAATAGGGTAAGGAATTTTTCTTTCAACTACCTTTTCTATTTCTATAGGATAAGGTTGAGGTACAGGAACTTTCTTTTCTATTATCTTTTCTACTGGGATAGGTATATGAATAGGTTTTTCTACAATTTTTTCAATTGGAACCGGTATATGTACCGGTTTTTCAACTGGATATATTTGTGGAATAGGGATGTGAACTGGCACCTTCCTCTCTATAACTTTTTCAATGTGAATAGGGATCGGCTGTGGAATTGGCACTTGAACTGGAACTGGGTATGGATGGGGAACCGGTACCTTTTTCTCAATTATCTTTTCAATTTTATAAGGTACTTTCTTCTCGATAATTTTTTCAACTGTATATAGCTGAGGCACATGAGGTGTTTTATCCAAGAAAGCTTTGATGTCTATTTCTGATGTTGCAGCAATATTTTTTTGGTGCTCAAATGTTCCACTATTTTGCATTTCAATTTGTGGTTGTTGTTCTCTTGATTTAAAAGCTGCATTTGTCTGTAGAGAAAGTGTCTGATGCTGTGGGATTGTTTCTTGTACATTATTTTTTAAAACAGTGCTGTCTTCTAAAATATAAGTGGCAGGTGCTACTACATAAACTGGCTGTTCATTTACAGAATCTTTCGAATAATTTTCAATAAATACATCACTTCTTGTTTGACTAGTAACTGTTTGTTTAGAATTCTGATTAGCATCACTTGTAAAATGTTTTTGATCGTTTCGAGACTGAAGTTGCTGTTGATGATTGGCGTAAGTTACATGTGGCATTACTAACTGATTTGGATAATGTATTTCTTGAGAAGGCGAACTGGTGTATAATTCAACTGACTTTTGAATCTCAACTCCTTGATTCTTTTGATTTTGAGTCAGCTGCTGTAATTGTTGTTGTTCTAATTTTTGTAATTGTTGTTGTTGCTGTTGTTGCAGAATTATTTGCTGTTTTTGTCGAGCCGTCGGATCATCATGCGGTCCGCCGAAAGCTGGATTAATGCCAATATAATTGTCGCGGGGAGTTAAAATGGTATTGGTTAATTGAGCTGCCTGGTCAGCCTGAGGAGTTTCTTCAATATGTTCGTTGACAGGAGCTGGCAACGCTTCTTTCGATTTCCCTATTAAATGAGTCTCGCCTGCATTAACAAGAGATACGCCAGCTTGAATGGAATTTAAAATATGAGATGACGTAGTATCGTCAAAAGATCCTTTGTGTGAGTTTAACGGATTTGGAGTATGAGATACGTCATCATCTTCGCACACGAAAGTCGTACTATATTGAAACGGCATTTCTTTTGGTACATCCGGTACTACTATAGGTTTGGAAAAAGCGTGTTCTTTTTTCTCAAAGACTGCGCTGTCTATTATTGTCTTTATGGTACTTGATAATATACCTTGAGATGCATAATTTGTCAGCAATGGATTTAGCGTTGTCCCAGAAATTCCGTTAATAGTATTACTATTCGAACTAGAAAAAATTCTTGCTTCAGCTTCTTCTACAACGCCATTGTTACTAATGCGAACTGGAAAATCAGTAATGTCAGATCCTACTGAATTAGCTGTTACATTTTCATCTACGAATGGAGCCGCAGTAGTTGAGTAGGCTCCTAATCCAGGTACAGTATCAGGCAAATACTTATTGTCATCCACCTTTTCGCGTGATTTCTCTTGCCAAACACGCTCATTTCGAGTTTTATTGAATGACACTGGCGCATCAGAATGTATTGGAATGGAACTGATTGTTGTAGTTACGAAAGCCGAGAGTCCGTCTTGTGCATGTAGTCGTTGGCCAAAACTTCCAGCAGTCTCGACAATTAACTTATTTTCTTCTGATACATTTGATGTAAGATCATTACTGGTAGAGGAAACTTGCTGTTGCTGCTGCTGCGAAATTGGAATCTGATAATTTGTTACGAAGTGAATCTCGTTACCGAAGGATTCAAGTTCAGAATTCTTTGCTGGTCGGTTAAAAGTAATGTAATTAGCACTCAAAAAGTTTCCTAAGACAGCCTTTGATTCATCTTGTGTCAAAGTTTCTGTCCGATTTAAATTAGATGATGTATTTTTTGAAAATTCTTTGTTTATTAACTTTTCTTTAGTACCATTTTCACTTTTATTATGTTGGATAATTGTTTTTAGGTTCCCATCATCTTCTTTTGGAGATACAAACGAGGAAAACTGAGAATTCTAAAACAAACAGAATAAATCCTCATTTGTTATTTATTTACAAATAGGCATTATTACTTTTTTATGCAAGTTAGAGGTGTATGACAGAATCAAATGAATATCAATTAATCACTTTTATAAAAATATGAAAAAATTATTATTAAAAATCTTTATTGCATAATTCTTACATTTTCTTGATCCAAGCCTATTACAGCTTTTTCCCCGATAGCAAATCTTGTGGATGTAGTGCTATGATCGTTCGCAGTGTCGTATTTGACGACTGGGTGATAACCCCATTCATCGGCGATGTACTTGACGTCCGTTGAGGCCTGCTTGGAATTCACGAAGTATCGACCACTAGCGTGTTCGCCTTGTCGCACCTCTGCTTTACCATGTCGATCTCCCAAGTTATCTCCTACTTCATACTTATATCGATACGACGGTGGATGCTGCAAAAAAAATCAATAAAATAATGTATTTTTAATGTGCTTATAATATTTTTATACGTATAAATACTTTTAGAATTTATTTATTGATGATCATACAATTTTCATTTTATAACAATTTCGAGAATACCGATGAAAAGAAATCCAGGAAAATTAGAATTGCAAACGTAAGAAATGCAGCGTGTAGAAATATTTTATTATGTTCTGATATTCAACAGTTCTAAGATGTTTAAATTTTTCAAAAAATATTATTTCTTATAAAAAATGAGTGATTAGACCCAGTTATTCTTGCATAACTTCTTTCTTAAAGAAGTGCTTTTAAATTTTAATGATAAAAGGTATACAACGAGAAAAAGTAATGACGTCTGATTATATATTATCATGAATTTAGTAAATGGGCAATTTATTACCGCAGCTATCACATTAGTGTCACATTCACGTAGGAACTAATCGTCGAGATTAAAGCTTATAAGCAATGAGAGCCAAAAAAATACATACATATTTATAATACATTAATGCACGCTTTAATTATACGAGGAGGAATTTCTCCTAACTAGTTGTTTTGCTCTATCGGCGTCAGTTTATACGAACTAGCCAAGATAACGTCGGCGCATAGTGACAAAAATATTCGCAGGCGGATATTGGCGTGAGAAATATGATGGAATCGCGGTGAAAACAGGAAAAAGAGAACCGCAGCCTATGACACCTTCAGACGCCGGGGCAGAAGTGACGGAAGGAGATGTGCGCGCAGGAGTGAGCGAGCGAGAGAAAGAGACGGGTCCAGCTAGCCGTGGAAGAAAAGTAAAAAGAGAACGCCCCGCTGGCGCGGTTACACGTGTACGGCTTTGTCGGATAGGCGCGGGCTCGAGAAAGTGTAACTCAATGCGCGTCAACAATCATTGACGCGCGAATGCGCGCTAACAAACGACCATGGCAGTTCGCGCACCGGCCAGTCATTTCTAGGGCACGTCTCACGGACAAATGGAAAGTCGAGCGAGCGGGTATAATCGTCATCGGATCCAGGAGCGAGAGATTCATCGCCGTCGGAATGGCGATTCTCTCGAGAGAGCAGCAATAGGCCTGTTATTGATAACGCTCGAACGTTACTTTTTAATTTCGACGCGGAGATTTGTGCGCCGCTTAGAAAGGTGGCGGTCGTGCGCGACGATCTGAAATGGGACTCCGCGGGACTAACGACACTTTCAGCGAGTGTAAAAGTCCCTGAAAAGCGGGGAACATCCACTGTCCCTTATCACTTATCATCGAAAGTTTTCGCGCGCCACCGTGGCTATTAAGGCGGTTACGGAGGAGCCGCAGCGAGGGAAGGGAGGCAGGACGGATAGCCCGGCAGCGAGAGCCGGCGGTGGCGTTAGCCGGTAAGCGACCGTTAATAATATCTTATAAGTGCGCTATTAATCCTTGGCCGGTGTCGCTATAAATCTGAGAGGCGCTGCGATGCTTCATAATGCGGTAGCCAGGCTCGCGGTCTCATCCCACACCTTTGCAGTCGCCTCGAGCCGCAGCCAACCCTCGGCTCCGACTCGGCCGCCATTCTTGACCTTCTCCGCGCTCCCGTAATAAATTCCTCGATAATAAAAGTTTCGCGAACTTCTAATAGATAAAATTCAATGGTGTATATATAACACTCGGAGACTCGCAGAGCCGCGCCACGGCCCATTTAACGATTCGACGCGGTAGTTTTACGCTCGACAGGCGGCCGCCGTGCAGCTGAATTTTTCAGGATCGAGCCTTCGCGACAAGCGGGTATCCCGAAGAAATACGGGCGACGAGCTCGCTTCGTTGTTGTCGGCGCCACCGACAGTCCCGATCAAGTGGATCGGGCACCGATCGGATCTGACTTTCATTAACTCGAACGTGGATGTAATAGTCGTAGCGCCGAAGAAGGTGAAAAGATTTATTCCTCCGGCTTACCCGTGATCATTGCGATACTCGAACATCGGTGACATCGACTAGTAGTCATCATCAATTACAATTACTAAGTTTCTATTTCACAATGAAGTTATTGGGATAGAGCTAATGATCAAATACGCGCAGCCAATGAATTTATTATCCTTTTGAAGGGATGGACGCTGTACTTGTGTTATTTGTCTTGTAAACACACTTTGAAATTTAATAGGCAGTATCGAATGTGTCAACGTACTTCGTTTAGTTATGTAACAGCGAAATTTCTCTCTAATTTTATGTCAGTTGGTTGTAGACCATTCAGTGCGTTTACACAGCATAGCCATTCTAAATGCGAAATAGGGTAAAGAGAAATGTTTGCTGGATCATTAAGCACACGAGTAATCCCGCATGCGGCGTACATTAAAATATTAAAACGTCTGCTCAGAAGCCAAAACAAGTCATTTCTCGAGTTGAGCAAACGCAAAAAGCAAAAGAATACGTAAACCTGCTAGGTGTACTAATTGCTCCGGTCGGTCCAGAAATCTTTTAAAGGTCAACTTTTCCCTCCCGAGCTAATTCGCGAACGGGGAAATGCCCGCGAAAAGCACCTACCGCACTGTACACTCGTGCGCTTACGTTTGTAATTAACTGCGCCATAAAAGACCGACTGCACTTTTCCCCCCCGTTCATTTCGAATTCTCAAAAATCCGTCGTGAAATCGAGCCGGCGAGAAGCGATTGCCTCTCTCTCTCCGTCCGTTTCCCGCCGAATTTTTTGCGCCACCGCGCCGCTTCTTTTCCCCGGGAGAAGAACGACGGGAGGAGCGACGCGAACAGTCAGCGAGCGCGACGTAAGAAGGTTGCGTTGCGCCGCGGCGCAGGTGGGATCGAGTTCGCTGCAAATTGACTGCGAGTTTCCGCGAAGGGGTGCGAGGGAGTTTCGCCGGCGGATGATTTATTTGCTTTTTCCATGGACTCCTTGACGCGAAAGTTTTGTTTTACAGACGGCCCGGTGCTCCGGGGGGACGATTGCACGGTAAGTTATTGCACTCCCGCGACAAAATGCCCCGATGAAAGCTGCTGCTCCGTCGCTGCCTGAACATTTTTAAAAACTTTCTCCGCGTCAGAAAGACGCTCGCGCGATATGCTTCCAGATACCGATCTTTCACATGACATTATGTGCTGACTATTAAAATCCATTCGTTTTGCATAAAAAAAATCAAATATCGGTGGTCAAATAAGTGGGCACTTAATATAGGGAATTATGTGAGTGCTGTTAGAAGATGTTGTGTCAAAAAAAAGTGTGTAAAAAATGATGCGTATAATTATAAACTTACTTTCACACTTATTTTCCAACGTGCATATGAAATTTTGAGAAAAAAAGGTTTTGAAACAGTTGATAGATTAGCATCAGTTTAAAAAACGGATGAGTTTAAGTCACTAAAATGATGATATACATAAAAAAACTTTCAATTACAATAATCTTTTTTTTTTAAATTAATATTTCAAATTAATCAGTAAAAGAAAGTTTTATCTGTTTTATAAGTGAAAGACTTATCCTAAAGCAAACATTTAAAATTAAGTCATCTTTCATTCTGAATTTAAAAGCAAATAAAGTTTGAACAACGACGCGATATCGCACAATCGCTGAAATGAAAGTACTACTTATTTGCTTGACATGCCGCAGCGATTTGATTTGATTAATTGAAAAAGATAAATCCAGAATAATAATAAGCCGTGTAAATGAAAAATGAATGTACTGATTTATTGTAAAATTTGAAAAAGTAGTACTTTTTGTCGCGTAATTATTTAACTAGTTGTTTATGAATTTGTTGATCGATGTTCATCTACCTTATCGAAAATTTCTCGACTTCGAATTTCAATAAAGAAAAATCGATTATTCTTCTATTATTTCTAGAGGGCAGATAATGAAACCAAAATTTCTAGATTATTTCTCACTCTGTTAAACTTTTTTAGGTGATTAGTTTTTCAGCTGAACCTTTATTTGCCAAATAAACAATAGTGTTTGCACAATGTACATATGTACAAATCGTTTTTACTTTTTGTCATTATATATAATTGAAAGTTATGATACTGACTCTAACAATAGTATGTACGTATCTCTATAAATATCAAATTACGATAAAAACTTATAATAAATAATTGACATATTAATAACGAACAAATGGAGGTGAATTCAGAATAACTCAAATGAAATATTAAAGTTATTTTCAACTAATGAGAGATATCAAATTATTATAATCAATAATTGACAACATAGTTTTCAAATATATTCGTTTTAATTAAAAATCTCTGAAATTAATAGAAACGGTTACGTAAAAATTTTTCCTCCATTAATCCTAAATTACTGAGTACAAAATGCAATTAAAAACTTGTTGATCCCATGTATGGGTGTCCACGGAACACGGTTAACAGTAGCTGTAATTGCTTTTATTATCGCGTTAATTAACACAAAGTATTAATTATTTTTTCTAGCTGCCTCGAGAGAATTAACGTCCGATAAAAGTACTGGATTACTACATCTGGGTACTTATATCGGTCAATGGGTACTTCACTATGCCATCGAGCTGTTTACATTTTCATTTCCCTTTCTCTGCATATGCATTTAGAACTTTCCTTCTACCACAGTGCGGGTTCAAGCTAATCGTGTTTTCGAACTACTCGAACCACTCCATCTTCTCCCCATTGTTACGGTAATCCGTATGGATGCGCTTATATAATGGACTAATAAAGACCGCCGCGTCGACCATCGAACCACCGCTAGCCCAGATCCCCCAGAAATAGCGCCGTACTAGCAAATACTCACCCTCTGGGATGAATATAGGAATATTGCTTAGCAGGTGCGCCTGGCGGTTCGTTGCCAACGGCCAGAAGTACCAATTCTTTTAATAACGCAAAAACGTGAAAAATTCTTGATTTTAATGGCATTACTTTGCTAGCATTTCTATTCTGGTTGAATATATTATTTCAAACCTAATATTTTGCACATCCGCAACTTCCACACTTAATAAAGCAGTAGAAAAATAAAAATAGAAAAAAATGCAATGATTTATTTTTAATTTTTAAACTCTAATGATGAGTGATTGTAGTTGTACTTCTTAAGAACGGAAATCTTTCATTTGAAACTAGTTCTGCCATTTATTGTTTTAGTGAAGAAAAAAAGAGTGCAAAATAATTCATTTCCATACCGGCGAATTGCGCATTTTGAAAATCCACATTGGCATTTCAATTTACTTACACTTATATTTATATATTCTTCTCCTTCCAATTCCTTAACTTTCTCTATATATTAATTAAATAAGTGATCACTTTCACAAATCAATGAATTTCATTAACATAAAAATACGTGCAGTGATTCAGTAACCCTAATTAACTTTGACGCTAACTCTTCTGCATATATTTGAAATATCATTTTTTTACATCGATATGTCAAGTTTCCATCAAAACTAATAATTCCGAATACGAAATTTGAAAAGTAATTCTAGGAGCCCAAAAAGGATACCGAAAGAGTCACTGCTTCGAGTGCAGTTTTCGTAAAAAAGGCTGGACGAGTTCAGTCGACGAATTCTATAAAAAGGAAGTGGATAGAATGGAGAGAACAGTTGGCCGTAGGCGCGTCAATCTTGATTCTTACCCGAGGCTGTCCAATTTACGCTCGCCGTCGAGAAGTCGCGAAGAAAGGAGTCGGGCGTGCGTGGCTTATAAATATGTAAATGCAGCTCCGCCGAGGCCCCCGCCGAGGTATCGATTAAAAGTCGCTCTTTCTCGCCCGTCGAACCCATCCCGTCGCGTGATTGGCATTTCGCGCTCCTTCCTTTTCATCAGTTTCCTTCCCGCGCGTGCGACAGGAGCCGGTAGGTAGGAGGGACGCGATAAAGGGATGCCGTGACTTTTCACTTTGAACGATAAACAATTCCATCTTGAATACTAAACTTTGGCAGGAATAATCGATATCGAGCCAATTTTAGTGTCGGAAGGGGATAAACGGTGCACCTGTTTTTTTTTCTGCAAAATCTGGCGCTCGAGGATGCTTTTTGTGATGAAGTAACTCCGAACAAAAGTAGAGTTTACATTCTCGAAGTGGAAATGCTTGTTTTTATTTTAAATGGATTCTCAGTGCTCCCTTTTTTACTTCATAGATTGGATTTTAAAATTCGCTTCAATTTGACCCACGCGATAAAGGTTCCTTACGGTCAATTCATCTATTATTACTTCAGTGACATCACGAAATATGTATATCTGTATAGATTTTAAGGGTATAATACAGGGTCCGGCGATTCTCTGGTTAATGGAAATAAGGATTCCGTTGTTAATTGAAACGGGAAATTTAATCAAGGCAAGAGAACCAGAAGCACGGTTGCATTATCTCTTTCTCCCTCTTCTGTGATCCGCAAAAGCATACTGCTGCGGTATTTTCATGGAATCTCCGCTATCTGCGCGTGTGCTCGAAATGTACAGAAGCAAGCGTGGTTTTTATCTCATTTTATTATTTTGCAAACTGATAATATAATTTCCAGTTGTTGTATTAAATTTGCAGAATTTCTATGAAATCTAACAGACGTATGTTCGAGCATTAAAAAAACTAGTTTAGTTTTTATGATAATATACAATTTGAAGTTTAAGATTTTTTGAAATATTGCTATTTCTGAAATAAGTACATTATTTCTTTATTTTAGCATTAAAAATGATAATCTCTCATTTTAATTCCATTCAAAGTAAGAACACTTGATTTGTATGACAGTTCTTTCATAAAGCTTTTACTGCTCGTTAAGAATTTACAATTTTCTTAAACGAATTGTTATTCATAATTACCTCGTCAGTGTTCTTGTTAACGTAGCCGGGAGGTGGGGTTGCTGTCACATTTTGCACCAGTATGGTTGCAACCACCTGAAAATAAATTAAAATTAATTGCCAGACGTTTAAACGGAGAACTCAATAAATTATTAGCCATTTTTAATAATTGCACTCTGCAGACGGTGTAAATTATAAGATATTTCAAATTATAGATTTGACGATTAACAGATAATCAATATCTTAAGAAAAAAGAAAAAAAAATAACTCGTAGGTTGAGCGTTTAATTAAATGTTAAATGAAAATCGCCCCTCTCGTCTCTTGAACTTTGATATCGGAAGTCTGACGTCCGCTCTCGGGAAATTAGTTACCGGCGGATATCAGCGTCGTCGCCTCGCGGCATGCAAAGTAAACATCTCCGGTTACCTACGCGACGCCGGGCGAAGGCTTTAATTAAGTCTCTCTCTCTCTCTCTCTCGTTATCTCTCCACGCAAAATCTTGCCTTCTTGCGGATAATCGTCGAAGCGCGCGAGGTCGTATAACCGTTTCGCGGTGTTGCTCGTCCCCGCCTCGAATTTCCAGCGAAAGAGCGCAAGCGCCTTTCTCCGCGGGCGCCTGTGCAAATAGCTTATATCTTCCCCGTTTTGATGGCTAAGCCGCGTGTCGAGAATTGCTGCAGTTCGGCGCTCGAGTTTGTCTTGGTGCGGAGTGGGTCAATTCGGGCCGCGTTGGGCTAACTTCTAATGCGATACCCGCTGCCGATGACAAAAGTTTTCTTCCCCCGACTTACTCGTTCGCGGCGGCTACTCTAGTCGCCCACCTCCCCCCTGTTACTCTCCCTCACCAGCCACCTTTGAACTCCATTCCGCTGTCGATGAGTTTTCTAGTTTCGGTGGCGAACGCGGTACACCAACTTTTTCTCCCCGGCGACTTTTCAATTCCGTTTGAATGAAAAGAGAGTTCGCGCAGTGGCCGACGCGACTGCATGTAGATTTTCAGTTTGCTGTCGCGCCATAATGCATCGTGAATTCGGATAATCTTTTTCTTCGCTCGTTCAATCGGGAGACGTGGAATACTTTCTAGCGCGGAGGTTGGAAAGCTCGGCGGAGGGTCTTTTTTTTTTCTTGAAATGTGCTCAACAGGTCAAATAAATCTTAGCCTCGAAACTTCTTAGAAGCTTTCGTAGCATTTGTACATTTACTTAGCGTGGCTCGTAGACTTAAACTTTTTTCTTGCTCGTTAGCTTTTTTCTGCGGCTATTATACTAAAGACCGTGAGACTGCTCACGATTAATAGTCAATACATTTTATGTTTTTGTAGGTATCTGTCAAGTAAAAATCAATATTATTGTGTCAGAATGTTATTTTTTGCCGCGAAGAAAAACACATTTGGAAATTTGCCTTTTTTGAGGGTCTAACAGCACAAATTTTCAATAGGACGTTTGTTCAAGGGGGAAATTCACGAAACGTACTTGTTTTTTATTGGAAACAAGTTCGGTGTATATTTATACTCAAATATACACCGAACCTAGCAACAGCGATCACTGAATAAAATAAATCCCAAAGTATTTTTAAAACGAATTGTTGATTTTCATTAAAAGATTGATTTATAAATTATATAATTTCCCTTGCAATACAGCTGTGTCTGTGCTTGAGAAATATACCTGGATAGCGCGGTAAATTTTGGTCCGTTGCAAAAGTATTACAATCGACCTCCAAACGGCGTTGAAGTAATCATTATGTATCACCCGAAAACCTTAAAGCAAGCGTCCCAGCCTTCGTCATTAGCAAGAAGCTCGTATTTCCTCGATCATCGAAGTTGTGAAATGCTTGTGAAAAGGTCCAACGACACCTTTGACTCCCGGGGTCAAAGATCCGAGCCCCGCCTCTTGCGCACACACATCCACCGCCACGCGCCCTCAAAGTTTCAACTCCTCGCGCGGAGGGAAAGCCATCTACACCTTCGTCGCGAGTAACCTCGCCAACTGTGTGCTCGCGCGTGTTACCACGCTGAAAAAGATTTTAGGAAAATCCACTATATTTATTAGAAAAGCAGACACAGATTGACAAAAATTGTCAACATAATTATAATAAATTATTCTAGACACTATTATAGTAAATTTTAATAGAGAAAGTAATGGTCATTTTTCATCTAAATGTCAGTCCGTCGTGACTTTCCTATAAAGTATATTGTTTTTTACTAGATTTTTTCTCAGTGCAAACTAATTACTGCACTAATACAGAAATTTTTGGTCGGCACGGTGTATAATTAGTAGTCGATAATGGACTGACACAATCTCAGAAGTGGAGGGGGGAAGGATTCCCCGGTTTCGAAAAGAAGCCGGCGGTGGTCCCTTGCGTATACACCAGCGCAATCGATAGCGTTACGGTTGTATATAGGGTATATACGCCCGGCGATCGCTCACGAGAGCCGGTGAAGCTCCGCGGCGCTTTTATTTATATAAGCGAATATGGTCCCAGGCTAAACCGATAGCAGATTTATTTGCCTCGTTAAAAGGAAATGCCCCTCCTCTCGGCGGCAGCGCACGCTCCTCGGACAAGAGTACTTACTCGTGTTTGCGGGATTACCGGCTTGAGGTACATTGTGCATGAGGAAATTTAAAAAAAAAAATCGCGATAGACGATCCAAAAGCTGAAGAAAAATAATTTTTGAATTCAACTATTTTACAAGTCTTTCGCAATATCGAAATGTGTATTTCTTTATTTCTACAAATTAACTTTGTAATTCAAAAAAATTTACAAAAATATATCATTAGCAGATCTAAAAACTGGAAAAAATGTAGATCTATTGTGTCCTACAAGGTTTTTCTTATTGTAAGAGTCTTATAATAAAAACGTCTTGTATTGGTGATTCAGACATAGACATTTTCTTGCTTCTTTGAATAATGTCTGAAATTCAAAATCTTCGTCGTTTGCTTCAATCGTTATGTGGCAATCTGTATATAACGGGCATCACGAACGAGGTTTTTTTGTACGGATTTCCTCATATACGCGAAGTACGAAAGGCCAATTCACCTCCGAAATCCGCGCGATAACTTTTATCGCCGCGCGCATCTGACCTTGCCGACTCTTCCAATTACACCGATTACAGGCGGGCTTTTTTTCCGCGGCCGGCGATCAAAGCGTCGCTGGAGTCGAGAGCGAAACACCGCCGACGTGTCCCCCCACGTAACGAGCTCGCCCGGCGTATGCATGAAAGCAAAGTACGCGCCGTAATTGATTCGCGTGCAAACGAGGCCCCGTCGCATCAAAGAACCGTCTTACCCCGCGCGCCGGGGCGCCGCCGTAGACAAAGAGGCGGCGGGGAGTGGGAGGGGGAGGGGGGCGTCGGGTAGTTTAAGGGAGGTCGGAGGCAAGAAGAAAGGACGGCCCACCGATGGCGAAGGAAATTGAGATTCTCCGCGGATTCGGCGGCGGCCCGATTTGCATAAGACCGTCGGGCCTCGCGCGCGCGCTGCGGCCTTTGCTCCCCCGGCCGTAATCCCGGTGGCGGCGGTTTTGCTTTGTGGCCGGCCGCACGTACATTGGATATGATATTAGGCGAAGGGCACTGTTATGGAAATCTCGAAGCCCGGATATTCTTCCGGACGGATCGTTCCTCGGAATCCGCTCAAAGCGCGCGTCTCCCGAGATACGCGAAGCGGCGGCTCGAAAAGAAGGGGGGGAGCCACCCCCGCGTTCGACGCGCGCGCGCTTCTTGAATAAAAGCGGCGCCCGCGAAAGGAGAGCCTCGGATGGCGGGCAAAACGTCGCTCCTCGGGTATGCCGCGGCCAACTGCTCTTTCCGAAGGGAGCGCGGGAGGATACACCGCCGGATGATACGCGGAAAATCCTTCATGAGGAGGAGGCACCGAGTTAAGCTTTCTTGCGGGGCTGTTTGCTTTATGGGCGAGATTAGATAGGGGGGGGATATTAATGAAATTCGTTTGAGATACTGAGAGCGCGGCGTTTTCAAAGAGGCTGCTTCTTTTACTCCGCCTTCCTGCGGGGGTTTTTGTATGTGAAATTTATACATTACGATTCGCTGAATCGGCTGTAATTTAAAAAAAAAATGTTGCCAACTATTTTGCACCTCGTTAAGATATTCAGTTTTTAAATCGTTGAATCTCTCGCCAATGTAAGTTTCAAAAGAAAGATGAATATCATCAAGTACTTTGAGAAATGATAAAAAAATGTTAAGAAAATTATAAAGTACAGAACGAAAAATACAAATAACCAGCATTACTGAATTCCACTTTTTGAAAATTTCAGGTATCTTTCTTGAAAGAAATAATAATCGGTGAAATTATAAAAAATTATACTTCGGTTGCACTTACACATGCACATACTTATTAGAGACAAGTTTTTAAATGTAATTCTGTGAACTTTTTACACCTGTAAATACGAACTTTTATATTTGACATTGGAAAAAAGTTATTTTCACTCAATTTTCCCTTAAAACTCATATTTTTATAAGCTCGCCGTTGATGATCACATTTATAATCGATTGTTTTACTGCAATTAGATTAAAAGTGTAACGCAAACTTTTCGGGGCGAAGCGAATGAGTGTTAATGAGACAAGAATAGCTGCGCAGACGCGACTTTCCGCCGGTAAAGTGACCGAGAGAGCAGAGTGGATTGAAGTCTGAATAATTGACTCGAAGAACGGGCCGACGCTAGGGAGGTCCAACTGATGCGCGGGCACCGGGTGAAAAGGTCGTAAAACGGAGTGCCGAAGCTGATATCCTAATCCCTCTCCTCCTCCTCCTTATTCGGCACCGAGACATAATCAATCCTCGGCTCATTTTAAAACCGTGTGTGTGTCATTTTAATCCTGCGGTTTTCGACAGTCGCGGAGGCAGTTCGCCTCTTTTTTTGCCCGATCCTATGTTTTTCCGCTCACGGCCCTAACGTTATTGCAGAGAAACTCGATTTCTCGCGCACTGTATAAGATTAAACTGTGGATTATTTATGAAATAGAATCATTAGCAAATGGAGACGAAATAAATTTATTCATTTATGCACGGAAATTTAAAAACCAATAATTTAATAAATACTGATGATTCAATTAAGTATATTCGGCTGATTATTTTGAAGAGCAATACCAGAGCTAATTATTTAAGAATAAGAGATCTTATTCTATTGAATTATTTCTTGTCAATTACCATAAGTATCCAATTAATTTTTCAAAAAGGAGGCATTACTAATTTTATTCCAATCTGTCACCAATTACTGCTAATTATTAAGCAATGCTCTTAATCAAAAGTAGAATTTAGTTAAAAATTAAGGGTATACCTATAAAAGCCAATTTGAATAAAGATAGGGATTAATTTTTTCGTTATTTTAAGAAATTTGTTTCTCCGATAGATTGAGACTCTCCTTGTCACTTCGTTAAAAAAGAGAAAAATACCTTTAACTTAATGTCATTTAGCATGAAATTTTTTGCATTAAAAAGTAACGTTTTCTTCAAACGCCGCGACTAACCGGAGCCGCGAGGGAAATATTTAACGGAGCAAAACTGCGTGCGCTCTCGAAGCGCGGAGAGGTGTAGGCCTTTTGGCGCGCGCACCGGGATGAATGGGGCGACCGGCGCGGCTCTCCCCACGGTCACGTCTGCGCCGAGGCATTCACCTTGGCGAATCTCGCGCGCACCGGTCGAGCGGCTCCGCGGCGCGCGTATATAACTGTTTCGACGCCGCGATCGTCCCGGCGTGGGCGGCCCCGCGGCGGCTGATCGCCGCTTCAGATGGGGGCTTTTCAGCGCGCGACGCGCGATCGCGCCGGCCGATAAAAGGAGGCACTTTAATGAGCGCCGCGGTAATGCATGGAGATTGGCCCGTTCTCGTTTCGCGCGGGGTTTTACGCGCGGCGAGCCTGGCGCATTCAGCGGACGGCAGGCAGCGCCGGGGGAAAAAAAAGGAAGCAGCGGCACCGTTAAGAAAATGACGAGAGACGTTCAGCGTTAAGCGGTTCCCGTAATAGGGACACTTTTCAATGAGGCGTAAATTCATGCGTTGCGTCTACACACCTTGTTGATCTTTTATTACTCTTCTTTTTTTATATTCTCTTTCTTCATTCTTGAACTTTCTATTCCAATAGTAAATTCTTTTTTTTTACTTAAATTTTTATTTAACTTTCTCAAAGATTTCGGAAAGATTATACTTTCTTTTGAAAGGAAGTATTTTTTATTCTTTCAAAATTTAAGATAATCGACACCTTTCACCTCAATAAAAGACCGATGTCATATAGAAAATGATGAATGTTTGCTTTATCGCTGGCTAAGTGCATCCAGCGATAGAGGTGGTCGTATCTGTTGGGAATAATTCGATAAACGATATTCCGCATTTCAAATGCGCCGAGGTTGTAAGGTACCAATTTGAAATAGCGAAGAGTCGATTAGTAAAGGCTTAAATACACATTAACTCCATCAAATTAAACTGTCCTCCGAATGATTCGAAATCTCACACTTTTATCGATGCTACTTTCTCTAATAAACTAAAACACAATAAAAAAAATACACCTGCCAGCGCTCTAACAGGCCCCCAAGAAGTTACAACAGCCATAACGTCGAGCGATACTAAATCAAAGAGATCCGCGCAAAACTGCATCTAATTAGCGCGCTAATCGCCGCGGGGTATTAAAACGTTGAGTAACCCGCGGCGAGCGAAATCATAACTCGGATAAATCGGTCGCGTATACAGCGGTGCCGATAAATCGTATCAATTAACGGCGAGTTTTCATTCGCAAGTATGCAGCGGCGCGCATGCAAAAATTCGTCTCGGCTCCCATTTGCCTCGTTCCCCCGGCGGCGCGGGCGATGATTTATCGCGCGCGCCGCGCGAAATCGGCCACTGGGTCAGTGAAAATGCCCGTCGGCCTGGATGCGGCTCCCGCGGCTTCGCCCGCGGCGCAGCGCCGATGAAAGTACGGCGCACCGGCGGCAGCGCCGGCTCCCCGTATATACCCGTTGTGTCGCGCGCGGAGTTGCGCAATCGCCCCCCCGCGACAAAAAAGGCTTCCGTCATAAGGCTTACGCCGGCGCGTTACGCCCGGCGATGGAGACCGCGGCCGTTAATCGTCCGTTCGGCTGTGCGCGCGGCCCGCGTGATCGATTGGCTCGCGATTGAATTTTTACGGGCGAACTTTTTTTTTTTATTCTTCAGCGCGCGCCGCGACGCGGAAAATGTGGCGCGCGATGCGGAGCGCCGGATCAAAGGCCGCGCTTTGATCGGACTGGCTAATTTTCGTGCTAATTGCAAAAATCCGTGGTTGCAATTTGCTATTGAAACGCGAACCTTTTCGGCCGTTTGAGGAATGTAAGTTAAACTCGAGTGTGCCTCGATATACTCAAAGAAAGATTGCGCGGCGCAAAATGTTTGCAGAGGAAGAATGAAATAATTTTTTCGATTTTCTGCGGAATTAAATTGAATAAATTGAATTAAACTTTGTTATTCGATTAAAGTTGCGTTAAAAAAATCTCTATTGCTTTAAAAGTATGTACAATTAGGTGCAATATGAACAATATGAGCCTCTCCAATTGTCGGTCTTTTTCTCTTCTTTAATTTGCTTTTTTGATGTAGAGCTGCAGATTTAATAATCTGAAGATTTTATAATCTGAATAATGCCCATTAACTTTTATTGATATAAATGCGTTTAAACGGATAATTTTCAAATACACTCTTATTTAAAATAGAATTACTTAATTGATTAAAAGTATTTCCAATTTCAGCATGCGATGAGCTTGCGAATCTCAATAATTCGAAAGAAAAACTGGTTTCTTAATGACTTAAATTTTAGATCATCGGGAGGGTTTGAATAGTTGCTATTTCTCACATACTTCTGCGAAAGTTTCAGTGTTGGGATGCCTCGAATTGCTTGATCTGCCAGTCGATCCCCCTAGTCGAGAGCGTAAACCTCCGCCGCATCGCGCGGAAAATTCTCTGTCGCCGTAATTGTTTTCGCCGCTAATTAAAAGAATGGCAGCTTTTCTTACGGTATCTTGCTAGGGGACAATTAATTTTGCCACGGGAACGCACAAGCGTACCCTGGATTATGAAAAAGGCTGTTTTTTTAAAGAGGCGCCGTTATATTGTCGAACAGCGAGCAATTTTCTGTAACATCGCTCGTGCACTTTAAGAATGCGGAGCTCAGATTTTAAGTGGATATTTTCTATTCAATTTAGCACGATTTGCCAGTTCGCTAATTTGGACTAATTTTGTGAGAGACTCTTATGGAGATTACACTTTTCAAAGAGAAACTCCTGTTTGGCCGGCTGGTGAAAATTAGCTCCAACATTAGGAACGGCATTCTGATATGTGAAAATTTGGCCGAGTCGTATAATCGACATCGATAAGAATTGAAAATGATGTAAGCGCCACGTCTAAGTACTATAATTAAATGTAATAGCCATTCATCTCACACTGTCATATTTAAAAACATAAAAACTAACTCCCTATGAGCATTATAACATAGCGTTTAGCACGAATCAATAGGTGATCATTTATCAAGGATAATGGAAGTTACGAAATATATTTAAACACTCGAGAAAAACGTAACCTAATGTTCCGGTACCCACACACTTTTTTTCCTCAAAACTTTTCTGGCCTCGTGAAAAGTGGGGGAAAAAATCTCCGCGCAGTTATTTGAATGCCCCGCGTTATTTCGCAGATCCAGATCGGCGTATAGAAAACGAGCAGTTCCGGCTCGGCCGCGACTGGAAAGGAGCGTAGGAGAAAAACCGCGAGATCGCCGAAGTAGAGGAGGATATCCCGGTGAGGATGGCGCGCGCGCGAAACCGGACGCGCGACGTATTTGGCGGAGCGAGAGAGGCGGTGGCCGAATCGAGTCGCCTGGGAAAAAGGGGGATGACTTTCTCCGCGAGCGAGATGCACTCGCGCGAAGGTAAACAAGGCGAGCCTACGGCCGCCCGAAGAAAGTACGGCGCGAGAAGAAAGTACCGATTTGAGTTTCAAGGTTGACGGGGGCAAATAAGACGGGGAAAAAAAAAACTAGAGGAACGCGATCCGCGCGAACCCGCAAAAAACTACTTTCTACGCGCGAGAAGAACTCTCGAGGCGTTGCGGGGCCCTTTTTTTTGCGCGCGGTGGGCGGGGTCGCCGGTCTTTTGATTTCGCGAAAGAGAAGGAGAGGCGAGTCGCGCTTAAAAAGCCGTAAATCATCGCGGCTCCGCCGGAATCCGGGGATGACGCGCGCGGGGGAAAAAAGGAGAGGCCGAGGCCGTCTCGAAGGAAAGCTGCTTAGATTAATGGGATCGGGTGTCGCGTTAGGATGTCGGAAATGGGTCGAACGGCTTTGGTAATTTCAGAATGGAGATCGGCCGAAATTAAGCGTGTTTTCTTGACTTTTCTCGTTAATTGATCTATCGTCGAGAAAGAAATGCATCGGGTCTTTTAGACAGTTTTCATAAATCTGCGAAACTTGTTTTAAGGATGGTTAATTAGCCGACGGATGGAGTCGCATACCAGTTTTACTTCATAAATATTGCGATCTATTTTAAATACCGATTATAACTTTTGCACCGGTTTAAGTAGTTTAATGCGAAAATTTTCAATGCGAATTTATTGCAAAGTGGCTAACGATGAATAAGAATTTTCATTAAAAATAAACATCAAGTACTTAATCCACAATTTAACGGCAGTTTGTCAATTTTTAATATTAAAAGAATGATAATAAAAGCGAATAATTAGCATAAAAATTTATTTATTAATCATAAATTAATAAATGCTAGTGGTAAAATGATTTTTCACGCGTGATAGACAATTCACTTTATAGTACTCCTGGAAAGTATATATAAAAGATTTCTCGTAAAATTGGAAGAAAATATATATTCTATACTAATTTATTTGCGAAATTAAATGAATTTAACGGTTTACGGTAGACGTAATAAATTTTTCTTTTTTAATACCTCGATGGTATTTCATTTCGAAAATATAAATTTTCAAAGGGCAAAATGTTCACCTTCTACCGCTAAATTCACATAATTCTTGATAATAAAAAATATGTGAAAAAATGTTTAAATGCTTTCGCACCAAAAGGTTCACGAAATATGCCAGTTATTTATTCTTATATTAACAAAGTATTCTCGAAATTCTCGTTCGAATAATTTTGATTAAATTTTTCACGAATCCCAAATTAATATAACACACACATTTTTCTCTGAAACATTTTAATCCATACTATTTAACAGTGCCTTAAAAGCAATCACGCTCACCGCTACTCCACACAAGTGCGCACAAATTTAAAAAAAAAAAGCAAACGAATCAAGCCAAGTGCTGCTCGCTAATAAAATGCAATAATTACCACCACACGGAGGAGCAGCGTCATGTCCTCCCGCCTAACGCATGAATCGCCGAGCGAGTCGCGCGGCGGCCTTACGACGATGCAACTGCACACCTGGTCCCTCGCGCCGCCCACGGAGGATACGATATCGAGGAAGGGTCACTCTGCCGGGGCCCTTGCCCCCGGGTCGCAATTTAAGCGCGGCGTAAAGGTCGAGGCGCGTGCACGGATCGCGTGCAGGATGCGGCTTCGCACTGTTCAGCCCCGGCTCGCTCCGCTCGACTTGGCTCCGCGCTCGCTGGAAGCTCCAGTTATCCTCTCCCCCCACTGCCACGGACAATCGCACATCGGAGATAGGCACTCGCGCCAGTGTTCTCGCCGCCGCCGCCGCAACGCCGCGGGATCTTTGCGAAATAAGAGAGATAGAGAGAGAGAGAGATCCGTACAGTACAGCTCAGTGGACACGGAAAAACCCCTCCAGTCTTGACTGACTGACGAACGCGGACTTTCTTTCTGCGTCTCCTCCGACGCGTCGGTGGTGGTCCGGTTAAGCAGAGAACGCGGGAGAAAGGTAAATAAAGCACCGCGGAGAGGAGAGAGTGCAAGTGGCCAGCGTGAAGGGGGCGAACGAGAGGAAGGTTGGACAATCGAATCGCGAAGGGCTGTTTTTTTTTTAGGTGGACGAGACGCGAACGGTTGCGGGGATAACGGATACTAGTCGCTCTGCTTCATCGGTAATGCAAGCAGAGCAATCCTGTCATAGACGCGATTTTTATTTAAATAATTATTACAAGCTTATCGCCAGGGAATCTCCTCTCGGCCTCAGATTCTTCCTCGGGCTCGATCGCTGATTATTCATAAAATTTCATTTTGTAATTTTAGTTTTATTATTTATAAGTTTCATGCCAAGTCCCCCTTGATGCCTTTCATTCTGGCACTCGTTTCTTACAGAGTTTCATTTTTATATATTTTAACTTAATATTTTAGTAAGTTTTCAATAAAAACTTGATTTAATCCAGAGCAAGTACTGTAAAGTTATCTTTTGATTAATTGTTGCATTATCTAAGGGTGGATTATCTGAATGCAAGCTCGCTTGGGTAATTCATTCATGTTGTGCGAGTAAACCTCATCGAGGAAAATACAAGAGTCTACAGTTAAGAAAGCCGAGATTCGCTTTGTACAGTATAAATGGCGGTTGGCAGGTTCAAGAATGTTTGCAAGCTCGAAAGCTTTCTTTTAGGGATAGAAGTTCTCAGGGGTAATTCAACTTTTAAGTGGCGCGCTTACTTTGGAGAAAATTTTAAGGAATCCTGCATTACGATCCGAGGTATTGAAAGCAGATCATTATGAACTTTTTACACTCTGGGAGGATTATTAAAAAATAAGAGGTAATTCAATGCATCGGTGTAGAGAGGCTAATGATAATTTATCAATTTTTTAAAGCTACGTGAATAAAAGAGGGTAAGTTAAAATATGTATCACAATTTCGTAAGTAAATGCAATTTATCGACGTATAAATAAAGAAATTTAGTTCAAAGGAAAATATTAAGATAAAGTTTAAACTGCAATTTGAAATAATTATTCTTATTAGTTACAAGTATACACGATTCTGATATTAAAAACTTACTTCGCACATTGGCGTGAAAGATGACATTCAAAATTGCAAATGCGTCACCTCAGTCTATACCTAATTGTTCTATCTAATATTAATCAAATTTAATAAAATCCTTTACTTGTCCAATTTATTATTACAGAGAAAGGCTTTAGTAAAATATATCCTCAATTACCCCCGCGCAAACAGAAAGTCTTCCAAGAGACGAGATTTCATCAAAAGTCTGAAATTATTTGTCATTTACCCGTAGCGCGAAATTATTTCAGTTACGTGATTAAGTTATTCAAACATCCAAATTCCTTTTTTTTGCATTCGCTTCAGTTGCATAAAGGAAGAGGGGTGAGGGCTGCGCGCGAGGGGGTGGAAGCGCCGAGTGCAAAGGAGGAAGTCGCAGCAGTCACAGTCCGCTCAGGGGGATTCAGCTAGTTACAGAGCTTCATCGCGCCGGGCTACCGAGGCGTGAGCGGAATTCGCTGAATGAAAATGAGCAAGGGGCCTGTCGATGGCGCCCGTCTTGAAAGAAGAAGCGCCGTCGCTTCGCTCGTCGTTCCCTCGCTATCGAATCCTCCCGCCCCGCGCCCGAGGAAGCTGCATTCAGTCTTCCCCGTCGCAGGACGTCTTATTTCCGAGGCTTTAAAATTTGTCGCGAATGCTCGAGCGAGCTTTATTTTTAGTAATTTCAAAGGGGTTGGGCTTGCTTTGTGCGAGCCGTTCCCAGGCTTTTGTAGCTCGATTCATTTCTCATAATAACTTAATGTAATTAACTCTGCTTTCTATGGGCTTCTGAAATAAATGTTAAATATACAATGATCATTTAGATGATTGTATTTCATTTTATGTTTAAAGGCAGAAAGAATACTAATTAATTTACAAGTAATTTGTACGTGAGACACGAAACAATTACTAGGATATAAGCACCCGTTAGTGCGCTTAAATCATCTTATACCTTTATATAAAATAATTATAAAGCACGTAAATACAGGTTCAAGTACGTTAACAGTGGCCTACCTACAATTCATATAAACATTTTTTCAATAAAATTTTTTATTCTTCCTAGAATTATTGTGAATTTTTCCATTTTTCAAGACTGTTTCCCCATTAAAGAATTTCTAGTAGACTTTCCTATATACGTTGATTTTTCAGAGAATAACGTAGTATTTCTATAGCTATACGAGTCCGACGTCGAGATATCCTATAAAAATATTATCTGTATTATTATTAAACTTCCTCGATGATAAGCTGCTACGCTAATAATTGTCAAGTTATCGGAAAACATTAATTAGTAAACATCGTTAAAATGGCGACGCTAAACCTGTTCCCGGAAAGGATAATGTTTCCGTGGACGATCAAAATTGCAATAACAGGCCGATAGCGTGGGGTAAAGGAAAAATCGCAGCCGGGTACATGGCGTGTCTGCGGCAGTTCTGCGCCATCAATCCTAAATGAGCGCGCGCGCGCCGTTTACGGGCCAGTCCGCCCGGTCGATATACGCCGAAGGATGGCTCGGCATCGGTGGGCAGCTCCGGTGTAGCGCCTCCCGCGGCGAGCGATATCTCGTCGGCCCGATCTCGCCGATTCCTTCGCAGCTGCTCTCTTCGCCCGCGCTTTTGCCGGCGCGATGCCATCGCGAGGAAACCCACGGTGGTCCAGCCGCGCGCGCGAGATAAGGAGGCCGATCCCGCAGCCGCGAGAGTGGCCGCGTATCGGACGGCCTTAATTAGGCCTCCTTCCGTTTTGACGCTGCTTCGCGTTTCTGTACGGAGATCCAATTGTATTCAAATCTGCGGTGGAGGGCCTTGCCTTTAAAGATTTTTATTAATTAACGCGGACCGACCGTTTTTTGCTTGTTTGTTTTATGAAATGGTAGGAATTCCTGTAATGTAATGTACGTTAATTCTTTATTATTGTTTAAAAGCTCAGTAAAGTAAATAAGAGCTTTATTTGAAAGTATTGAAAGGCTTTTGGAATCAAAATGTGTAAAATATAATTTTAAGATTAAAATTTACAAATTTTGGAAATTAATTCGGTTTCAATGAGAATAAATAGTACTTTCAGGTAAAATAATTTCAGGAGTAACTTTAATATTTAATATAGCTTTTCATTGCTACATTTAGTTCACCAAATACCGAACTGCAAATGAAATTCAGACTAAGTGCATGATGTAATGCTAAATCGCAAGGTCGGGAGATGACCTTCCTCTCTTCAGATTTATTATCCTTCGATTAATTTCTTTTTAACTACAACCGTGAGAATTTAGTTTCTCTCATTAAGGTACAGAGATCAGTGTGTAAAAGATGAAATTTTTTGATAAATTTTTGCATGTCTCCTATGTGGATACTGACAACTTTTTAATTCATCACTTTCATTCAGATCAAAAACGTCGGAAGCTGGAGAAAGCTTCGGAATTACTTTACCTTTACAGTTTAGTCAAAAAAGTTGAAATCTATCAAACTTTATTCATATTTAAGATTCAAATTTTTTATTACTTGAACAATTGATGAATATAACGTTTTATTATTCACTAAAAGTAGACATAAACTTAGAATTGTCCAACAGATCAAATTTATATTGTGAAAACGACTGACGTTTTGTCAGGATTAATTGGTTTCATAAAATTTTAATAAGTTGAATTTTGAATATTGAATGTCCATTAAGTTAGTTTAGTTTACAATTTTGTCCTGTGAATCATTTAAGTCTTACATTTTTTATTATTCCAATATTCCGAATTTGCAAGCTCTCCTTAGCCATCAGCTTTGTTATTTATACGAGCCCGCATCATTAATTCAAAACTCTAACAGTTAATACCTAAAATCCAAATTTAATTTGCTCATGCAACCTTTCGAGGAAATCATTAAAAATACGTAACTCGCCAACATAAATTTCGAATCCCGCGAAACTCGCAGGATCCATAATTCCCAGGCGGAAAAGAATCGACTAGGTAAAAAATAAATGCAATAATGAAAAGATGCGATTTCGATCGCGCGTGAATATTCATGCGTTTACGCAAGAAACGGAAGGAAAGCAACAGCCGGCCGCGCTAAAATTCGTGAGCAAACACTCGATGATAGCCGCTCGAATCGCCGGCTAATTCAAGCGAGCCAAAGAGCGAGCCGGTTCACGAGACACTGCCACGGTGGCTCTCACTTACAGCACTTCGGGCTGGCTCGATGTTTGAACTCGCAGTCGTCGTACCCGCGGAACACCGTCACCGAGGTTCGCCCCGCGTTTACCTCTCGGCCGGTCGCGCACCGCATTAGCATAAACTCACATGACTATCACGAAATTATGCGGGTCAATAGTCGCGCGGTCCCGCGGCCGCGCGCGTTTAATATTATAACCGCCGGCGGGGGAGGACGGGGGGGCGGTGGTCACGCAGAGAGCGCGCAGGCTTTCGACGCCGGCGTGCACGGCCTGACCCGCTTTTGCCAGTCTTCCTCTTCCTCTCGCTGCTTCCTTCTTGTTCGTCATTTTTTTTCTTCCCGATCGATCCGGACTACTCCTTTCCGCTCATTGAGCGCTGCGCACGGAATAAATCTCTTCTTTTCACGCTGATCGGACGGACGGTCCATTTCATTTTTTAACGGACGTATGTATATACCCGAAGCGATCGTTTACTTCGCTAATAGGACTTAAATGATTTATGGAGCTGGTTCACCTTAAACGATCGACCGGGTCAAAAAAAAAAGAAAATGAAAGCCAGTGCTCGCAAAGAAACAATACAATCTTACAAGTCCGTAATACCTGTAATGAATCTGTATACAATAGGAGCTCTTTTATCGAAGTCGGAATTACGTTAATTTGTGTATAATAACCCAACGATACTTCAAACAGCTGTTCGAGTACAATTACGCCGCCCAAAGTTGAAATCCAACATATCTATTAGTACAGTTTTTTTTCTCTCCTTCCTCGAGTAATTACACCTATCGACGATTCTCCGAAGTACAATATAGCGGCGCGTACGTTAGTCGCCGAGCCATGGAGGCTTCTTTTCTCCCCGCGACTCGCCGCTCGTAAATCTCCTGGACAGATAATTGGAGGTGCGCGACAATTTCAATGCGCCGCACTGGCTATTATACTCGGCCGACAGCGATAAAGCCGCACAATACGCGAGCGGCGTCTCAATTAGAGGCGGGGCAATGGAGGGGGGGAGGTCGACCGTGCGAACCGCACCGCGAGGAGATCGCGCGGATAAGCGCACGCGCACAGGTGAAAGTGTAACGTCGGAAGCGGGGCCTTTTCGCCCGGCGCCGACGGGGCCCAAAAGTGATAGGACACCGACGAGATCGAAAGTGGCCCGCGCCGTTTTGTCGTCGAGAGGCTTTTCGGCGAAAGGAGCGCCCACCTCTCGCGGGAGGAACCGTACTTCGCTTGGCCATACTTCGGCCAAGAAGACGGAGATTTTGGCAGCCGGGGGAACGCCTTTTGCCGAGTCGAGGACGGGTTAGAAAAGCGGAGTGTATTTGTACACTTTTAGGAGAAGCGATACTTGCTTGTGGGACCTACGATTGGAGTGGTCGATTGCCCCGATGATTAGGGTCACGAATATGTTAATGGAGTTTACAGACGAAATCGAGGGAACGTTAATAGCTGAATAAATCGAGGTTTGTTGGGTGTTAGTTAAAAGTTTTTGGAAACTAATTTTCGATGTGTTAATACTCTTTCATTGATGGGTGATTAGTGTCTCGAGCTGCGGTAATGCGTGCTTTTATTGAAATTTATGTTCACTTAGGCAAGTTTTTTCATTGTACCCCGCATCTTAAAGTTTTTTTTCGAGTGTTAAAATGGCCGGTTAGCTTTAATTATAATCTGTTTATTATAAAGACCTGGTTGCTAAAATTACAGAATATCATTATTGATGTTAATAATTTACTCATTAATAATAAAATAATCGACATAACTGAATTCATTGCTTCACATAGGCGCATGAAATCGTATAAAAAAATCTTTGGGCTGTTTTTCGCACCATGAACGAAGTTTCTGTGGGGGCTGGTCGACCAAGTCGCGAAAACAGATCAGGGGTGGCGCAGAAAAATTAAAAAAAAAACCACTCAACGTCCGATGCGAGATTGAGTTGTTCTGTTGGTGGTCGACGTTTCGTTTTCTCTTTGACTTCTAAGTTGCTAGAAACACTAAGTGGAGCGGTGAAAAGATAAATTCCGGAGTTTCTTAGAAATCAAGCGCGAGAGAGCCTCGGATCGGGTTTGCGAGAAGCTGCGAGAACCGAGTCGCTTTGTGTGCTTACGCAGCCGTGGAAAAATTGCGAGGTAATGATCGCTTATTGCATTGCATCGTAAGCGTCTTGTACCTGACGATCGCACTGAAGTACTTTGCCTTCGGAAAATTTGCGGAAATGAACATCGTGTTTGATCACTTTGATCACGATTCGATGTTACAGCGCTGACCAGGTAGTCCGAATCAAGCATTATTCACTGACTTATCATCCCTTACGACATCGGTGATAAAAAGTTGTTGTGACCGAGTCATCGTCCACCCAAGCAAGCGTAAACTGGGGCACTCCCTTGAGAATATCTATGAAACATCTTTTTCACAAATACTACCTTGCTATAAAATCTCCGAAATAAAAGTAGCATTATGCAATTGAATGTTTTACTGTGCATTTTAATAATAATTGATTTCTGCGAAACGTAGTAAAATAAAAATACAAAAATCTGGCCAAAGGATATTGACCAATAAACTGAGTTCAAAAAAAGAGATTTTACATCATTGAACTAATTTGACATTATTGTACAGATAATTTACGATTACTAATTGAGCATTAACTTTTTTGTTTAGCAACTGTCTGCGGTTTTTCTCGGCGATTAAATTTTAACTGTTCACCTTTATTCGCTACCACCCGAGGCCCGCGTGAACTTGTTGGCTTGCCACCGCCCTGTTACTTAAAATGAAAATCCGACGACTTGTCCATTTGCCTATTGCGCAATCCAATAATCGTCGAAAGTTCATGAGCCATTTACAGAAATAAATTGGACCCTCCAATATGCCGTTCATGCAGATTATTATTGTTGGTCGGGATTTTCTTTTCTGTGGCTTATAACCTTTCTAAAGCGGAACGACTTTTAGCTAAACTGTAGTACTTAGGTTGCTTTTTTGCGGAACCGATGAAAGCGGAAAACTTGAGATTTCGTAATAGCGGCGTGTTCAAAAGTTAAAAAAAATTGTGTTGTTACTGAATTGTCGAAAAGTCGAAATTTCAAGAATTTTTCATTTTTGCAGATTTATATAAACCAAATTTAACATCAAAGGTTCTTTTAATACTCCACAAATAGGCGTTACTGCTAATTACTACTCCAGTTTAAATTAAACGATGATACTTGACTCAGGCTCAGTTGCAACTCTTTACAGCTATCTTTTCATTAATAACTTAGAAAGAAGGAAATGTGGGTCTTTCACAAATTTTATCATATAAAATCTAACGAATATCAAGCAGGATTACGCATTACATCAGGTACGAACTTTTTTTTCTCCAATAAAACGACAATGCGAACATTAAGTAAATCTTTTTGAATTATATCTTGATTTATCATATCATAAACTCTGTCGTAGCATAAAATTTCTGGAATATACTTGTAATGTTCGATAGAGCCCAGAGGCTATCTTATTTTCGACCATTATACAAGATTTTATGAGCACTTTAAGACAAAATAAAAGATATATTTGCATAAAATCATTACTGCGGTGAAAAACAAAAATACTTTCGCAGAAAAAGTTTGTATTACATCAGCTTAAGAACAATAATTTTTAAATTTTTAATTAATTCATACAAATATTTTTTACTATTTACATTATTTTTATTTTCATTTCAAGAGTGAGTGGCAATCTGTTATCTTTTAAAGATGCTTTTAAATATTAGATAATTTCCAAAATTTTAAATGCAAGTCAAGTATTTATGTAAACGCAGGTACTTGATATTATTGTGGTTTATAAAATCATAACTAACTTTGATTTTATAAAAGATTAAAGACATGTAAATATCCGTTTTTTGCAATATTACGGTTTAATCATCATAAATCAGTTCTTTATTTACCTATAAATATAATTTACTTTACGAACCTCAGGAAATGATTAATCAACTAAATTAGCGAATAGAAGACTCAAAGTCTCGACGTAGTAATTTCATTTATATTTACATTTCCAAACTTAATTTCGATACTTCAATAGCAATAACTGAACAGTTGCTCGACCGAATGGCAGTTTCTCATTCAATTTAGTTATTTGCAGGCTCGCAGATGCAACCGGACAAAGCGGCACTATCGAAGATCAATACGCGCGACGCCGTAAGCAGGTCCGTTTAAGACGCCTCTCGCCCCTCGCGCCATGAATAATACGCCCGGCGTCGCCCGGGGGGCTCGGGGCGAACAAGCGGTATCGCGGCCATTCGTCATCGCGGCGGACGCGCGCGCCGCGGAATCGACGGCCCGTAAACGGAAGCGAAGCCCCCCGACACCTCGGCGCGACTTTTCCCTCGCGGGGGCGGCAGCCACTTTGCCCTGCCGCTGACGGGGAGCCTTCCGCTTTTCAGTTTTCCCCGCGGCCGCCCCACCTCGCCGCGAAAGCGAAAAATATAGAGCGGACGACTTTCGATTTGCCGGGCGCGCCCCCTCCGGCCGGTCCTTTCTCCGATTCTCGCCGAGCTTGGACTCGACCCACTTCCGCTTCTCTCTCTCGTGGCCCGAGGGCGGGAGCCCCCCGCCCCGCGGGCGAGGGCTGCGATTTCTTCCGCCGGCGCTATTTGTGTCCTTTCTGTCGGGCTCGCTACCGCGGAAAATTAATCGTGTTTTCTCCTTTTTTTTTTTCTTTCTTCTCTCTCCGGCTCTCCCTTCAGCGACTATTGTTGCGACAGTGCGTGCGTCCCCCGGTGCGGAATGAAAACTTCTGCGCTTGTGGTTTTGTGATCGATGTTGCGGTTCCGACTCAATTAGCCTTTCTTTTCTTTTCTTTTTTTTTTGATTGATAACCATTTTTCAATTAACATCCGTTTCGGTTTAAGCGCCCGTACGGTGAAGTGTAGCCTGGAGGCTTGTAGGAGAAAAAAAGTTATAAATTATTTGTTTACACTGTAAGTATACACCGATCGTGTTTAAAACGCGTTGACCTCAACGCCCGTTTCTAATCGTTTTTTATTGCACAAATCCAGCAAGCGGTAATTTATTCACAGTGTCTACATCGAGATTTTCCTCGTAAAATTCAAACTTAATAGCCGGGCGTCTAGTTTTGCGCCATGATTATAAACGGTCAATTGAATGCTAAGCAGAAAAAAAGAAGAGGGGAAAAAAATGAGTGCTAATTTCCTCAGGCGCGGTGGCAGAGCCGAGCAGCGACACGAGAAGAAAAACGAAAGTGTTAAAAAGCGATACGCCTTGGGTCAATGATTTGTCACGGATTAACGAAACACACCACAAGCGATCAGAGATTATGAGGCTAAAAAAAGAGTGAGAATTCATTTCGGGTCTCTATACATACCGCCCGGAGACATAAAAATTTCGAGAGACGCAGGCGCGTACAACATAATAATTTCTAGTCGACGACGGTTACGCCGGGACGATTATTACGTCAAAAGCCGTATTGAATACTCGAGGGCACGTATAGCGTTTTGCATTTAATGATGTCGTAAGCCCGAAGAGGAACAGCGTGATAATTGGCTCTTCCACGCCCTACAAAATACCACGCTTTACTTTGATAGCCGCGTATTTTTTCAACACCATTGAATCTTTTTTTTCGTGTTTATGCTTAATTAGAAATTTACTTGTTGCTTCGTTAGGGATTTTAAGTTTTAGTAAGTTAGGCATTTGCGAGAAAATTTTTCTCATCCGCTAAAGTTTCTTTATTCACTAAAAATACTTTAGGAAAAAATTAATATGTGTCTCACAAAAATGTAGTGTGGTTAATCCACACTCGGTATAAAAAAGCCCACTTTAGGCGCTTCTGATAGAGCAAACCGTATTATTTTAGAAATACTTTTTTATTCAATTAAAATTCAATTAAAATACAAATATGTGCTTCACAGGTAGAAATTGAAAACCAATTTTTTTGTCCAGAACCATGTTGCACAGATTGGATAAACAATAACAAAGGATAAAAAAACGCGTTCAAAGAAAGATATTTTTAACAATTTATGAACAGTTTCAGTCTGTTCAGAGCTCCAAAATCCAATTACAATTTTTTTTGAATTATTAATCTTTACACTTTATATGCATGGGCAAATATGATAAAATAAAAACTAAATAAAATCCAGAGAATTTCAGAATGTAACGAAAAAGAATAAATAAATGACTTTAAAGTACATTATCAGGATTTATACAGAGATTCATTTTTAGTACAGCATATTGAATTTTAGCAGTTGCCTTTTATCCATCTGTTATTAATTTTATCAAGAAAAGTGTATAAATTTAAAAGTGTGTAAATTTAATTAACTTTGAAGAAAATCTCGTTTTAAAAAGAATACTTCGATGCCATAACGGAAGGAAAAAAGATAACTCCGTATAATTAAAAACTGCAAAAAAAAACCTTAATTAAAACATCGGGTAAAAAAGCACGAATCTTTTCCACTAGCCGCAAAATTTCAGTCCCCGTTTGACAGACGCGATCCTGACATTCATCTCATCGATTTTGTACAAAAAGCCAGACCGTGATTCCCGCCGGGGGAGTGGACACGCTCATCCTCTCACGCCCGCACACCGGCACAAACTTACACGGAAGTACAGCGGTCGAGAGATAAAGCCAGCGCGGTGCTGTATATCCACGGTGATCTTTATCGCTCGGAGGCATTAATTCCGTCTCGCTCCCGTTTCGCTATCTCGCGCCTTTTGCCCCCCGTCGCGGCGGACATAAATTAATTTGCGCGACGGATATGGAACTGTAAGCCCGGGGATGCGTCCGCGTTCGATTGTACCACTCCGTGTGTGAATGTGCGCATGTGTTCGTGAGTGCTACTTGGTCTAAAACCGATATCATAGTCTCGTGCTCGAATTTTGAACCATCAGATATTTGTTACTTTTTCAAATTGCATTTCGTTTTAATATTGAAAAACGTTGCAGCAGCCAGGTCAAGGGGATTCAAATGCAGAGGAAGAATCTCAGAAAAAGTGTTCATTGTTAATTTAAAATAGACAGATATTAAATGATGCATGAAGCTCCTGAATAAAAACTGTCTTTTCATTTTTTTAACATTTACATTTTTTGGTATTTAAAAATGAAAGGGCTCCCTGATTTCAGTTTCAAGCCATCAATCATTCAGATTTTAGGAGAGAAGTGAATGGCAAAATTGTAAACATTGTTCATGAACGTAAAATTTTTAAAACAATTTTATAGTTTTGAATGAAGTGACCTGAAATTGAAATATTGCCTTTTGTGCAATAAATATTACAGCGGTCAGCACGGAACGGTCTTTTAACAAAATTTATCTTGGTGTTTAAATAATAAAGAACATGTCGATGCTTATTTAGTGGATTCCTATAACCATGAATTATTTACAGCACATGATTTATGCAAAAATATGCAAATACATCGGTATCATCCAGGGGCAGGGCAGAAGGGCCAAAGTTGACAACGCCAGGAATAATCGTGCGCTGCGTCGATAAAAGCCGGTTGACATAGAACCTCTCTAATGCATCAACTGCCTTCACAATTTTTCTTTTCATCATTACTCGAAAATTCCATTTGCCGAAGTCAACATGTCTCCACAAGCTCGAAGAGCTTCGATGGTAAAACTTGCCGTTCTTTACTATTTATGCGGATTTACAAACAAAATAATACTCTACGCTTTATCATTTCACAAAGCATCGTAAGTTCGTGCCGTTAATTATACCTCCGTCTCGCTATTACTCTAAAGTAAGTCGAATATAAGCGGGATTATGAAGTTTGAAGCTCGCAGATTTAAGCCGAATTATGCCAGTTGCCGGAGAGCAACGTTTTACGGGAAATACGGGCAAAGTGTAAAAGAAAATGATTGCGGTGTAGGATGCATAGCCGAGGCGTTTGAAACGTTACTTTCATCAAGCCTCGAAATCGGTAGCCTCTAGCACTTTCCAGCCCCGCGGCGAAGTCGGACTCGCGGAAGCGATTGCGGGCCTTCGCGAGAACTGGAGTGCCGTTGGACGGTCTTCGAGCGAAATGCCTCGCGCGCACTCGTACGACCCGCGCCCGTTCTCCCTACCTCTCTACTTTTTTCCCCTCGCAATTCCTTTAATATTTTCGATGACGGGAATGTTTTAAGAAAGCCGCAAGTGCTCGAGCTACTTTTAATTACTATTACGTAAATGTCCGGGGCGGTAGGCGCGACCAGGGCCCTCGGATTCTCGAGGAGCAAAAAGTTTCTTCATTTGTCCGTTAATTATCAAATGCGGAATTTTATTGTAGAGGTAGCCGGGAGAAAATGGGTCAGGTGGCAAAGTGTGATGTCTAGGGGAAAGTGCAATACCGAAACGACGGAAACTCTCGTAGAGCGAGAGAAAGATGTTTTGAAAAGAAATGCACCGCGAAAAATGCGCTAACGGAGTGTTACTGAAATTACATTCTATATCGATACTACAGTACTGACATTCTAATTGAGAGATTTTAGAAATGTGTTTACGTTGAAAGCTCGACTTTAGTAACATTTCTATTGGTGTCATGAAGTGGCAGAATGTATTTTCATTAACAAATATCCTCGCTTTATTCGCGTATGTGGAATTGCTGTTTGCACGCACTCGTGCATTAAATTAATCCAATGACATCGTTTGCACACTGCAAGTTTCCTATTCCTTTTTCCCCCCGACATTCAATTTGAGAGAGAAATGACAACTTATGTTCAGAGAAGTGCATATTTATCCAAACTAATTTTAAACAACATTTTAATGATAAACAATATCAAAGCAATCTTTTACGAGCAGAAGGCAGATGGTGAAAAAGACCACCAAAATATTTCGATGAAAAAAACAAATTTTCAATTCTCAATCAAATATTTTGTAAAAAAATATTGGTTATTTAATTTTAAATGAAAATATGTGATTAACTATGAAATGCAGTAGTTTTCGTATATAGCTTTATAAGTGACTAAGTTCTATTGCAAACTGAAATTAATTTTACAGAACTAGGGGAAAGAGGGGTATAGCGGACTATGGTAATAAAAATTTTCCGAAGAAGTCGCGACGGGCGATGTGGTTTATTCTTTAAAATCGATTGCGCCATCATATCACTGCGGAGTAAGGGGACAGTGCCCCTTCGGGATCGCCGCAAGCCTAAGTCCATCGGCGCTGTGGTTGTCTAGCAGCAGGCGTATGTATGTTGTATTTCTCGACTTACATTGCGTTTTCAGCGAAAAAGCTATTTGCCTAAATATTGAAGCACTGCATTATGTACTTTTTCTCGAAATAATTAATGAATAGACGAAATAAATTAATTAATATATTTTTTGACCAGCAATTAATTGATCGCAGAACGTAGATGAATGAATTTAAAAAAGAAACTTAAATGAAATCTTTAGTAAGGCTATTAAAAATAAACAATATAATAGAAAGGAAGTAAACATTTTTGAATCATAGTATTTAGAAGCGTACAGGAGAAAGGATAAATAACCATAAATTATTTTTCTTTGCATAATAAATTTATTTTTATATTGAAGTTAATCGTGTTTTATGAAATGTACATCAATAGAGAATCCATTAATAGAAAAGCTTGCAGAGGGATAAATTCACAATGAAAAATTCACTTCAATTTAAGCAATCTGTCGAATAAATTGATAATAAAAATGTTCATTTATCTTTCATGTTTCGATGAAATTATAATAATTATGTAATTTATAAATAGCTTGCACTCAGAACAGTTGTATAAATATGTTATTTTTTCTATAAAAAATCGTATGAAATATTACAAATCGATCAATTTCAAATAGAATTGATCCAATAACGTATAAATATACATAAATAATTAAAATACTTTGCATCTAATTAAAAACAATTGTGTGTGTACATGGATATATATGTACAGACTCAGTGTGAGTATTATTTATCTAAGTTGGTTTTCCATAGAACATGTACATGTACACTCATACTATACGTTGTCCATTTAGACCTTAATTAACATTTATTTAAAACACAAGTTGGCAACACCGTAAACTTGTATAACTCGTAAGTATCTGTATTCTTAACGATTAAACCTTTCATCTGATATATTCTTGTAATATCCCTTATGCACAACGATAAAGTTCCATCAAAATTCTCTTTTCTTTTCCACATTTAATGTTCGTCCACTTACTGATTCCTAGATACAGGCACTTGGACATATTGTTGACAAGTCTTCTTTTTTCATTAATATCTATTCAGAGCAATGAGATTGAACGACAATATTATTAACGAACAGCTCAATATTTGACTTCCTGAAATTCAACAAAAGTATAAATAATTTCATATTCATTTTTATCTTTTTTTTTGTACATCATTAGATTCATTTATGTAAAATATCTGCAATAGATAAATAAATAAATAGGTATATCAGCAAGAGTCAAGAACTTAGGTACTTGGTTGAAATTTTCTTTTACCGATTAAGAGAAAAATAGATTTAGTTGAAAACAATAACTATTTTGCTCATTTTACCTTGACTATCCCATATTTCTAGCCTTACTCTATTCTCCGGTATCTGTTTTAGTCATAAAAAGCGAAAACTACTTTCAGTTTAAAGAATAGATTTGCAGTGCCAATCAGAAATACCGTTCCCCGCATCATTAAAAGAAATTTCAGTAAGCTTTTATCGACCCCCTTTCTCTCGGACAATTGGCAACTAGCGTGACTGTAATTGGAATAGTTTGGGTATTTTTAAAGTTTTCGGTCAAAATATCGAGTGCCCGCTGACCCCTGCGAGCTTACACGGAGCTCGAGCGAGATCAAAAGTAATTATGGGACCGAGGGCGACTATTTAATTTTGCCGCGTAATGACGAAACATTTGTGCTGAGATTAGGATGTGAAAACTTTTCGGACTCTATCCGCGGCGGCGGCGCGGCATTTGCGAAGGTTAAAGCTCCGGATTCTAATTTCCCTGGGGCTGCCGTTTCGTCATTGCAGTTAATGGCCTTTGGGATGGTCCTGCATTTTGCAGCCGGGCGCCGCGGCGCTGGGCAATTTTTTCTTTCAAAGCTCGCTTAAATTAATTACCCGCGGTTTTATGGTGAAAAATATTTTCCGCCCGCGTTGCGACGGCGAACTTCGAAGCTGCGCTTTAAATGCCGCGCGAACCTGCCGGGTATCGAGTTTGCCATCTAAAGGCCGTAATAGCCGACTGTAAATCGGTATTATTTTTTTAATTAGGGGCAGCAGGCACTCGATCATTTGACTTTACTTTTTTTCCTCAGTTTTAAAGATGTTGTTCCGCTTTATTGAATCTATTCGTTACCGTTATAGACGTATTCATCAGTGGACGTATAATTGGCCTCTGGTATAGACACTTCACATAGAAATACTGTAGGTATTTTCACTTTATCAGCTTCCAGTACAGCAATCGCTTTAACATCGAAACGACCCTCGGTATTATTCTTCAAAGTTTGTTGAACGTCGATTGGTTTGCTATTAAAATAAATGAAAAATATTTATCAAAATTTGTTTTAGCTCTGAAAGTATATTATTTCGAGTTAGATGTTTTCTTTAAACTAACTTGAAAATTATAAAAGTGTTCTTAGAACTGAAATTTATTTAAAAAAAAATTGCTTATACACCACATTGAGAAATCGAAAACAACAGTTGAATGCCAAACCGGCTATAGAAAGGCTGATAGACCGCTAGATTATGAATTCTTTTGATATGAAAGAATTAACAGTTATTGCAGTATAAAGTATAAAAATACGATATTTTTTGAGAGGATTTGCTTTGAATATCATTCCTTTATAATATTTTTAAAAAAATTCTAACTTTGAAGTCAACGACTCCTCTTTTTTCTCAAAATTAAAATCGTTTCTGTTCTTCTCATCAAAATTACAAAGCTTTAGTTCAAAAGTAATGTACATTTTCCCTACATGCATTATTTGAAAATGCATTTTACAATTTAAATTGAGTATGACCCGAATAAGTTACTAGGAAGCTTTACTAATATCGGCATATTACTTTATCCACCAAATTGTGCATTTTCAGGTTTAATTTTATTCAAAAAGCATGAAATGAATGAACATTTTCAAAAAGTACGAAAATGAATTTGTCAAGTTACAAGACTAAAGACTCTCTTGAAATAAAAAGGGTTGTCGGGGGTAGGGAAAAAAGATGAAGCGCCTTCGATATATATGGGCGGTCGAGTAACCTGTCTCACCTGTCTTGATGAATAATGATCTTAGGCCGTGGATAAAGGTCTTCAGCAAGACAAGTGACAGTGAGGCGGTTCGTAGTTTCATTCAGCTCCGGATGATGCAGCCGTAAGCTTTTTGCTGGCGCTGCAAAAAGTATGAAAAAAAGGCGTCATTAATTTTTCATTTTGCATTTTTCGCATTTACGATAACCCTCCTCATCGTGCCCCTAGACATCGTCCAACAATGCAACCTTGATAACTTCATTTTTCTCGGCGAATTACAATAGTTATTATTTTTCCAAGTTATTAAACGGTAAATGTCAGCGAATCTTTCTTAGGAATAGTTAAGGGAGGGTGGAGCTAATTTCAAGCTTTTTTTTCTTATATTTTACATTCATATAATGCAGGTATATAATGCAGTGCATTAATTATTAGCATTATTTAAACGATAAAAACTTTAAAATAACTCACAAAAGCCGTGCATTCAAATCTCATTCGTGCGAATGGGAGATGTAAAAGAGAAAACGAAAATATTTAAGTAAGTCCCACTCTCCCCTATATTTCTTTGAAAGGTGATAATGCAGGGTTGTTGTATATGTTCTCTATATATCATTGGAAACCCCTAAACTTTAACCGAGTTCGTGACGGAAAAGTAAAATGCTTTCTAAACAAGAATGCGGAAGTAGTTACAGACGGATATGGTCAGACGCTCAAGTTTTACATGCACCTCTTTATATTACTTAACAATAAGTTTGGATGTTAGCGCCAGGTTGATAAAATTACCGTTATATAATTTATATACTCATTATTTTAAGTTTTTAATGGCTGAAATGGGAGAAAAATTAAAATCTATTTCAATAATGATACCTTTTTACCTGAAATTTAGTTTAATACGTCGTCATGCAATTTATTATATCGATTTTCAATAACAAATGAAAATTAATTGCTTTTTCATCACAATTATAAATTTATAACAACCTTTTAATTGCAGTTTTACTCGCTAAATGTGCAGCATATATTTCAGAATTGAAATGGTCCAAACGAATAAACGAAAATAAAAAAATGAATATCATTTTTAACAAAAGATTACCTTTCTGCATTCGATTAAGATACAAACAATGAAACTGAACCTAATCTTCAACCAGTCGTATGTACTTGAAAGATTCCTTTTTGCAAAATCTTTTTATAGTATAAATGATAAGGAAGTTCACAAATTTTCAGACAACAGCCTAGCCAGCAGCGGTGAACCACTATACTACTCGGTTTTACTCTGCTATCTCGCATTGTCCTGAATTCTCGAGCATAATATTTGAATGCGCAAGTGAACAACAAAGCAATACCTAGCTAAGGAAATAAATAAATATACAAACTGAATATTTATTTTCTTTGCGTTTTTATACGTAATTATTTTTCTGTAAGTTTCAAGTAATCAATCAAAAATTTACACGACACGCTTGAATGTCACGCTAGTTTTAAATCGGAGCAGTAACCTGATAAATACAACTACAAACTCTTGTTTTAGTTGACAATAATCAACGTTGATGTGTTTTTAACAAAAAGTCTGGTTAACGATTTTCCATCATGAAAATTTCCAGTCGATAATAAATGCGTTTGCATTTCAAAACTTCGTGTCTCTTGAAATTAAAATTTATGTACTGTTGTTATAATAATGAATTATTCAATCTCGAAGAAAAAGAATGATTTATTACATTTTTTAAGAATTCGTATTAATGTAAATCCCTAAGATTTTGTACGAATGAATGATTTTTCGAAAAAAAAAACACTTAAATTACCTACATCCGCGTGCTCGTCAACGGTAATACGGCGTCGCGTGTGGGGAAAAGAAAAGTATGCTCACTTCGGCCCCGAATCTAATTTTTCAAGCAATATCATCCAAGGCACATTTCCATCTGTCGATTCATAAAAATACACCTCCCTGCTCCGCGGCGCCTGCGAGAGAGCGGTCGACGCAATTTTTCTGTCTGTCGTGTATGCCACGGCCGCGAACGCACGGGTACTCTCGGAAGTGTATAAGGGAAAAGTCACCCTCCGCCGCTCTGATCGATGGGAATCTTTTAGTGGGTCGACGGATATAGACTGCCGAAACATCCATCGTATCTCGATGCCTCCACATCGTCATTTCCGAGGGTGGATTCTATCCTCGCGGTCAGGGCATTAGTCTCTCCCTCTCTCTCTCTTGCTCTCGCTCGCTCTCCTCGCTTTTCTTTTCGGAACCTTCAAATGGGAAAGCATGAGGCAGGAAAAAGAGGAGGGTAAGAGAAGAGGGATGCCATTGATTGATCGATATCGTTTGCTCATGATTAATAAAGTAAAATTTGTACTAATATGTAATAAATGTTATACGATTTTTTTAATTCTTGTTAGTGAAATATATTTATTGAAAAAAATTTAAATACATTGCTTGAGGTTTATTCTTGTGTAATATCCATAAGAACTTCGCTTAAATTATTAAAATTTACATTTAGGGTTGCAAAAAAGGTGCGTATTAAATTACTAATTGAAGCCCTTGACTTATAATTTTTTTATTTTATATCGCCCTCGGGATTAAACAAATATTTTTTATTTTTTAATCAATTGCCGGATTAAAAGAGTTTTTAACTTTTAATTAAAATTTTTCCAACCCTGCTATTGCAATGTTTTAGATTTTAATCTGCATAATCAGTTTTTAACAAGAATTTACGTAAGACTAGTTGTGATGTGTACACGTCATGCGCAGGTACCACAACAAGTGTTCTACGAGGGGTGGGCAAATTACCTTTTCAAGGAACACATTATAAATGAAAGTCATTTATGACATAATACAAATGGATAGCCCGTGATCCCAACAATATTAAGGAGCCCCAGAAAAAAACGTAAAGAAACAATAAACTTTAATACTATAAATAAGTGAAACAAGCATCGGATTATTCTTGAAATTCGAGGTACAGTTTCGGACGTTGGAATTCGATAGGGACGATAAATATCCCAAACTTGTGGATGAATAAACCGTGGGACAGATAGACAGGAGAGCTGGCCGGGCGCGGGAGAAGGTCGGAAGCCAGGGATGGGGGGCTCTGATTGACGGTCGCGAAATATCGCCCGTGTCTCGGTGAGGCCGATGCCGCATCTGTCGGTTGCAGCAGCGGCCTCCTTGTCGCTGGCCGGCCGCACTGCACCCGTAGCATGATGCGCTCTTCCGTAATGCGACGTAACGCAATCCGGCCGATTTCGACGCGATGTCGACGCGAAGAATATATAATGTAATATTACTCTGCGAAGCTATCCTTATTTTTCTTTAAAATCAGTCAAGATAGGTACTAACACTAATATTTATATATGGTACGAGAAAGTTTAAACGGTTACTTGACATGCAGTTTTATTTTTATTTAAGTGTTTGTGCAATTTTTCGCGTTGCTGTTGATTTAAAAAATACTCCAATCATATGAAATTAAAAAATAACTCCGTTATTCTGAGAGTTTTTCCTACTCTATATTATCTTATCAGGGTACACTACCGAACAAATTGCTTTTTATTTATAAATTGATATCATTGGTTAAAGAGAATGGCGGTATTTAAATATCTAGGGCAAGTGCTTAATTCTTTCATGCTCTGCGTTCACTTGTCGTTCATTTTTTTTCATTTCAATTTCTCATAAATTTTAAATAAACATTTTCCATCGATTAATAAACTTTTCGAAATTGAATAATTCATGCTAAATTTAATTTTTAATTTTCAGTCAGTAATGTTCATTCCTTTTTATATCAATTATTGAATCGTGAATGCGTTTGATTTCTCCTTTTTGATTAAAGCTTTAATGACTATTGAATTCTTTCAACGTTTAAATATTCATTTCAAACGTTTTACGTATTAAATCGAAGTGTAGGTGTGCCTCTCAGGCAAATGCAAGAGAACTGCAGCGCAAATTCAGATAAAATAATCACCGCATGCGGAAAGGATATAACTGTCTGACCATATCTTGTTTCCTCTCCTAATGAATTTAATTAAGTAATTAGTATATCGCTCGACATTCGCCACGAGAAAATACAGTAAAAATAAAACAAAAAAGTACAAACTACCACTACCTCGGACGCTGACTTTCATGCAAACATGAATAAAAAATCTTACAGTAAACAAGCATTGGTCGGACGGCCTCGGCTTCTTCGAAGATCGTCGAGATGAGACACTTGATCTCGCCGCTGAGCTCGTGACCGGGCCTGACCAGCTTCACGGCCCGGAACATCTTGCGCGGGTCGTCGCTCACTTTGTACGTGGCGTCGATGTACTTTTTGAACTCCACCGAGCCGGCCGGTTCTAGGCCGTAGATCCACTGGTAGAGCGGATCCTGATTCACGAACCACTTGATCACGAGGCCGCGCGGCGACGGTTTTGACAGCTCGTAATTACAGTCGAGAACGATCGGCTCCGAGCTGCCGGCTTTTATCAGCTGCGGAATGTCGACTGCCGTTATGTTGAGGCCTAGGACATCTATCGCAAGCGAACGCATTGTGAGCAACAAACAGTACCTGCTTAATCTTGTTTGACGATGTTTGCTTCGTTATTAGAACGCGGAGGAAGAAGAATTTGTTCTCTAAATTTCTTTCGGTGAAAAATTACGTACATCGAAATTGTGTAATTAAGCTTACAAGCTGGATATTTGGTGGTAACGCTACAACTAACAGCGGCAGTTGTGTACATTGCCGTAGAATTTCCGAAAAATTTCTCTGGAAGGAGTTTGGAGTGTACGCTAATTACTTAATCTACGGGGCTTGCATTATTTTATAATTTGGAGCAATTCATATTTTTATACTTTCAAAATTTAAATATTCATGCATTTAATAATTACATGGAAGCTGACGAATCGGCAAAGGATCACAGTCGATGCTCCACGGTAGTACACAACATGGAAAAGATGCGGGCTATTTCGTTTCAAACAAGATTACTTTTGCGCGGGGTAGGGCTCGTTATTGCGAGGAAGTAGGTTGTCGCTATACCGCGGTCGGTGGCTAATGGACGCTCAGCCCAGCGACTACACACCTACGCTTCCTATCGGGCGCAAATCGCGCGGACCATGCGTTGTGCGCGCGAGCTGCTTGCGTTTGGCGATCGATACGACCGCGCCAATTAAGTCATTAAATGCCTCTGTAAAACTACGGTTACAGGTTCTTGGCCTCTCACTCGCCTCTTGCTTTTTTCTCACACTCTGCGTTCGCTCGAGCGCCTAACACTGAGACTGATGTGCCGCACGTCCAGGGGGAAGTGAAACAGTTCGATCCGTTTTTTTCTCTCTTCAATCGTAATTGAACATATTAATGATTTCTGTACTCTTACGAAACTTTCGCCTGATAGTCTACATTTTAATCATCATCATAGTAATTTTTATTGGAAATTCTTTCCTTTATACATAAATTATCGGTAAAACTTATCCCCCCTAAAGTATATAATGACTACATAATTGATTCGATAAATTGGACGAAATGAACTGAATACGAAGCTTAAATTATTAAACGAGAACGGCTGAAACGCTTTTCTGCACTCAGAAATCTGGCGACACCGCGAAACGACAATTCACCGAGCGCCATCGAGGCCAAAGTGCACGTGCGCGTCGCTCGTTCGCCCGAGCCCTTTCAAATCCCGCCGAAAGAAGAAAGTAGCTCGAAGACCGAAACAATTCTCGAGCACGCGCATCGAAAGAGCCGAAGACGGAGCCGCGCGCACAAGGGCCCCGGCGCACTCGACCGCGCTCCTAACTATCCCACGTTCAAGCGTCACCTTTCGCCTATTGTGCGGCGGCACATCAAAGGGACGCTGAATTTCGAGGGTGCATTTTTCTCGTTCGCGCCTGCATTGACGCGAGACGCCTTCCGCGCTCTGCTCGCGCGACAAAAAACGAATTCGAGGGTGCGATGAGAGCCGAAGGCGTCGGAGACGAGGGGGTGGTTAAAGTTCTCGCATTGGGGGACGAGTGTTTTAGCTTGATGAGAGAGAGGCGCTTTTTTCTGCGAATGAGATTTTCCAGTATCGACGCTGGTTTGAAAACTGCGTTTTTAACGGCGGTGAATTAAGGTGAATTGTAGACGAATCGTTTTTCTTTTCATTTTTTTTATTTACCAGTCGTGCAGAGAAAAGGCAGACAAACAAATGACGGGTGCTTGTTGGCGACGGCGAACCCCAACTCTAAGTCTCGCAAAGGCGAAGAAAAAGCGACGAACATGTAGAAACGCCGTGAGTCTCGCTTTTGCTGTCAACCCCAACTGCAAATTCCCCCACGCGGTGAGATCAAAGGAGCGACAAGTGTGAAGTGTGAGCCCGATGGAAAGAGGAGAAGAAAGAGAGAAAAGATCGGGGAGAGGGTGGCGAAGGGTGCGCTGATGTTGGGGAACGACGGTCTGTCTCTTTTCACATTTTAAACCGACCCTCCATTTTCTTTTATTCTTCCTTATTGTAGTGAATTTCTTTGTAATCCCAAGAGTACTCAAGTGTCCACGTGATTATGAAATAATAATTCAATTAGCGCAAAAAATAACTTCATTTTGAATAATTATGTAATGTTAATATTTATAAAAATCCACTATTTGACTTTTTTTACACGAAGAAGCAAAAATTGAGCATTATGAAAAAGGTTAAAAAAAATATGTGAAATACAATGAAGCTTTAAAAGAAAAAACTATAAAAAGCGCAGTAACTTTTATTGGTTTGCTATCTGCTACGTGAATAAAAATGTAAAAAAGGAAAAAATTTTACAAAGTTCGAACTAGCGTCTGACTTAAGAATGTCCTATTTCACTAGTTTGGTGGTGAACTGTAAGGAGTCCTTCAGCTTCTCTTAACCTATATTCCACTGTGCTATTTCGCAATAAAAGTTCACATGACTAAACGAATATTCTTAAAATTTCATTTCACACCCTGGAACCTTTCTAGAATAACACTTTTATACTCGCAACATTTTATTCTAGTACTATTTTATTTCGAATTTTTTACGTACAAGGGATCAAGGTGCAGCTTCTTTTGCAAACATTCTAGTTCTTATTTTCATAAACTTTAAAGATTTACATACACTCGGCCTTTTTGAAACTATAATATTTTTATAAAAATTCGTAACAAAATTTTATCAGTACCTGTACCTGCACTCATAAAAAATGTCTTAAAAAATCTGTGTATGAAAAGATTCAAATAAATTATTCACACGCGAATTTTCTTTACGAGAATTTTCATGTTATACAAGATACATTTAAATTATCTAAAATCCATATTTTTATAAGTGAGAAATAAACTGTGGAGCGCGTATGCTCCTTTCTCTGTCCTTTTCTTTTCTTACGCGTGCAAGTTCCACTCAACGTTAATAAGTGCTTATACCCATTGCTGCTCGTGCGCCAGAGGCCGTTTACTCAATAAAAATAGTGCACGCTTAATAAGGTTATCTCGCTGCTCCTTTCTTCCTTAAGCCACTGGCTGCTACTTGATTATTCGAGCTCAGTAAGCTCCAATTTTCAAATTATTTCTGTTTAGCATTTAAGCTCACTCTACGCAATTGCCACTGGGCCATTCTTTAGTATTATACTTGTCGCACTCAGTTAGTAATCTTCTTTTCCGGGTGAAAAAATTTTAGCCATTCTTGCGGAAATGTGGGAAAGTTCAAACTACTGTTACAAGCTCCAGAATTACGGCTTCGCAGACTGTGTACTTTGCGAATCAATAAGACGGTGTTTGAGGCTTAAAGTTCATTCTTAGTTGAAGTTTCGATTAATACGATAAATTAGAATTCAAAAACTCGCTAAAAGAAATGGAAAAGTTTTTGTTTGTACTCTAAAAAAACTCTCTATTTACGTTAACATGTAACGCAGAATGAGTAGAGCACTAAATGACAGCTACATTCAAAATATCAAAGAGAAATGAAAAGGAAGTATTTTAAAAGCACAAAAATTGTTTTACAAATAAAAGCAGCAAAATTCCGTGGAACAACTAGGCGCGTGCCTCCGCACTCGATTATTTAAACACTGTCTCGCAAAGGCGCGCACACGAGCGCAGCCGGCATTAACCGAATCGAAAGTCCCGGCACGATTCTCGAAGCGTTGACTCCCGTAATTTCCACACCCCGTGCACGCGTGCCCCTTCCGATAACCGCAAAGACATATAATTCTCGGTGGCGCGGCAGGAAATTGTGATCTCGGACGGCGCTTGCGGGGCGTAATGAAGCCATTCAAGAAATGGCGGCGCGCGCGACGTAGCCCAACCCCTTCCCGAGGTCATTTACATCGCGGGGAGAGGCGTGCGATCTCCCGCCCTCCCTCTCATTCGATTCTCCAATTCCCCCGCTCGCGCGAGCGCCGAAGAAGGGCTGACGTCGCCCTCGCGGAGGCGTACAAACACCGCCGGCCGACTTCGGGGGATTATCGTGCGCGCGAGCCCCCGAAGTGGAGGGACGGCTAACGCGACGTGAAACGAGGCTCGCGCGGACGCGTACGCGTGAAACGATGACATCGGGTTTATACTCGCGGTTATTGTATTTTAAACTTGCAAGTGGTACTTTGTAAAAAATGAATTTGCGTTTCTTTCGAAAAATATATAGTTTTTTGTAATTATATTCTTGTAATGGGATTAAAAGCAGTAGCTAATTCGAGCGCGCTTCGCGCACTTTGCAGTTTGTACATACAATTAAATTTTCATTGTTTGATTATGTATCCTAATGATTACACGAATATAACATTATTGAAGTTTACGTATAAATCGAATTTAAAGAAAATTTAAAGAAAATTTAAAGATTCCTCATGGAAATTCAATTACGCTCGAGGTCAAAAGAAGTAGTTTTACTTTCTCCTTTTATAAAGGACAAATGAACAAGGGAATTATCGACTTTTTCTCGAAAGAAGAATTACGCGGCCGCTTAAAACTCGGCCAGGCTAGCGGTTGATGTAAAATGTAAGAAAACAACCGAGGGTAGGAGTGGCGAGAAAAGAGTGCGGCGCGAGGCAATAACATTACGGTCTGCTTATCTAGATTAACTCGAAACTCGCGGCCGCTTCAATAAAGTACCGCAAACTCTCGGCGCATTTTTCGACCTCCGCCACCCGCTCCACCCGGGACTCGCCGCTGCCCCGATGGCCGTATACATATATACGAGTGCGTACTCGCGGAGCCGGGGCTTTCGGTGTGCACGTTCGCCCTTGCGCCGCTAATGAAGATTCGTGGCGCCGCTGAATTTGCAAAATAAAGATCTACGATCCGGGCACTAAGTTTCACTCAGCGACCCCCGCGGCTCGTTCGAATACAAATAAAAATTACGCAACGCCTCCCCTTGGTAAGCGAGAGGACGGGAGGGTGGGGATAGTTTTTCGCGGTGCCGGCATCGCTTAGGCTCGTTGTGCAGCGTCTGAAGCGCGGAAATTCTTCATCCCGATTTTTCACTGTCGCGCGGCCGTCAAACGCGCGGGATGCGCAAGCTTCTGGCGTTGCCCCCCGCGCGCTCTTCCTTTTCACGCCGCGCCGGAGCTTTATGACCGGACGAGTAATGAATGTGCGATCTACGGGTTACGGTTTATCTTGTACACTTCATTCATCATTATTTTCGCTTCCCAATCTCCCGAAGTAGTGCGAGTGTTCATTTTTTAACTTTTTCTTATAAGAACGAAGCGAAGAAATTTGCAGAGATAATGAAAAATTTATCAGGTAGGCAACAAGTACGTTCAGTGCTGTTTACTTTTCAGTGCTGGAGTTATTGATTCGATTAATTAATTGCAAAGAAAACATGTCTGTGAATATCACGAATTAATTTGTTCACTTAAATTAGGGTGATAATATTTTATTTTATGATTATATTGGAGATTTTACTTGCAATTTATTGATAATGAATTTTGAGATTTAGATAAAAAATATTGAGTTTATAATACTGCAGGTGAAACTAAAACTAAAATTCATTGAAAAGCCTCTAAACATTTATGGCTTAATCGCTGCGGGAAAGAGTTTGAATTTAGTGAATTTGAATTTTGAATATTTTTTGTAAAAGATTGGAAAGAAAGGTTAAAGCTTCAAGTTTTTAACGATCCAATTTTTAAATCCTTCCTAAAAGCCTTTTTTCAACATGAAAAATAAAGTTGGTAGCTTCTGGAATAAAAATAAATTCTATGTTCCAAATAATAATTCCAGATAAACTTTTTACGTGTCCGATCAACTGCTGCAGCTAAAGTGCAGGCTAAATCAGTGCTAGAGTATATAACTACCGCTTAACTCGAAACAACAGCGGGAAATCCAGCAAGGCGCAGTTGGCCGAAGTTTAATAGCCGAAACGATCGTTTATGCGCGTCCTAACGAGTGCAACAATAGGAAAATCGCTCTACGGTCGTCGCGACGCCCCCCGAGGAGCGGCCCGAACGACGCAACAGGGAGACGCGCAAGATGCTCGGGTTAAGTACCTGTCCCCCCGGGATCTTTAAGCCCCTGCCGATCTTGAGTCGCATCTCGCGGGAGTGCTCCGCGCCCGGGAAGCGATAACCGCTGTCGCGGCGGACGCGCACCAACTTTTCCAATAACACAGAGACCCGCGCGAATATCGTAGCCGCGGTACAAGTTCCGAAAAAATTTCCGCTGCTCTCCGGTGCGCGCCTTGAACCGAGACCTTGCCCCGCGTCTGAAGCTAAATTTACTGGGTATCGTTGCGCAAAGCAGCCCTGATCTCTGGCATTTTTTTAAAATTAGAAGCTACATCGTTGTAAGCATCTAAATTTACATTTATGAGATGCTAACTATTTTTTGATATTTTATGACATGATTACAATTCATTGATTCGAAGAATTGTTCTTACGAAGTAGTGAATAAGAGATCATAATATTCCAAATTATCAAGATTTTATTTGATATTGTTTATAAAATTTTATTTACAAACACTAATAATTGGTTTATTCGTACTTTAACAATTTATTGATCTCTTTCAATTATGTCATAATTTATCGGTTATTACAAAAAATATTTTATTAACATTTTTCATTTTTAATTTATTTTTTGCACCTGCTGGAAAATGTAATATTCTCGAATACTAAATATTCGCGTGTTCCTATGTAATATCTATTACAGAAAAACACATCGAAATAGAAAAACCAAAAATACATCTTGATATTCGATATCTATTGAAAACGATGGGAAAATACGTGTTCGTATAAGAAAAGTGAACTATTTGTCTTTAGCGTAAACACAAAGTTATTTTGTAAGATCGAAAACTTAACACAAACATCCCTTCCAAGTTCTACAATACTGACGCGTTTTAATACGTCGAAGCAAACATCGTCTAAGTGAACAACCATCGTGGCAAACAATTACTTCTCCGAAGTAATCAAATGCACCCGAAAGTAATCACATCAATTGGAAGTGCAAGCTTAAACTTACTTGATGTTAACAGTGACACGAACAGAAAACCACGCAAAATTGACCGCGTGAATAGTTGCATATTGGCTTTGATCTCGTTTGACTTTCGATCTTCCGACGCTTTTTCCTCCTCCTGATTTCCCTTCGAAAACCACCGAAGGGCGCTATCGAATATCGACTAGTGGTCACTGAATTTTCCCAGAGAATAGGTTTGGCTTAATTTGCCGCTTGGTAAAGTTTATCCGCTCGTGAAAAGTCGCATAAAAAAATGCAATAAAAACTTGTTTTTTAAAAACGTATGTTGCTCGTTAATTTTTTAAAGCAAACATTATCTTCACGTCAAATTGTCGTTGGATCACTTTTTGTGCATCGGACGAAGTTAAATGATTAGCTTCACCCTCCGACGCGAACATTCCACTTCCTCGAACTTACGTATACTATCCTAATTCGCGCGCTGCCCGGTAGCTGCCATTGCGAACGCGGTTACCAGTACCTCGTCGAAGCGGCGGTATCGGAGCACAATTCGTTTCGGCATAATTACGGGGGGTGCAGCAAGGTGACCGATAATCGCGGAACCGCTGCTATCCCTATTCGCGAGGACTACCGAGTGCGGTGCGCGTTCCCCCTCGACTGGTTCCGCGCTCACTGCGCGCTTCCGTGTTACCCGCAAGCTCTGGCTCGTGTCGCCCCCCACTCCGAGCGTCGGGAGCTTGCGCGAGGTGGAAAAGCTCGCGCACGCCTGCGCGCGCAACCCGCGCCGACGTTGTATCTGTATTGAGTCCTGGCGGCCGGACTTTGTTGTACGTGCGTCCAGCGAGCCTGTCGTAGTTTTTTTCATTTGATTAAAAAATAGCTTTTGATGTTGAAGAAAAATTTGATGACCAATGCGAGGGAATTCGTAGAAAAAAAGTTCGGTATTTATTAAAGCAACATTTTATTGCGTTTTAAACTTCTAACTACTGACTGCGAGCGAATAAGGAACTTCTACGGAAAGGAAAAAAAAAATAGAAGATTAAAAGTTTTTTATTTGATAACAATCTAAATGAAGGGGAATACAAGTTGAAAGAACAAATTGCATAGAAAGTAATTTATAAGAGCATGGCTATCTAAGTTATTCCTATTCGAGCTTCCAAACAATAGCAAAATAACACGACTTTGCAACTGGTGAGTTCACGCGGTCTAATCTAAATGCAAAGTTGAATGCAATCTAAAATAAATGGGAAACCGAAATGAGTACAATTAATTGAAATCAGACGCTACTAGGAACTATAAAGCACTCGATTTTGTTTTGTAGCGCACCACACCTGTAGAGCAGCAAAGAGCGCAATGGATGTGGTTGAAAAATATATGGGACCTATCCAATGGAAACTGGCGGTACGCGTTATCAGTGGATATATCTCAGCATAGCTCGCTGTTCATCTCAGAGCACGAACTTGCTGCTCGCAGGCGTGGTTTCAATATGGCTTTTGGCCAAGGAGAGGACTACAGCGGAAAAGAGCGGAAATGCATTGGATACATATAATAAGGAAGAATCTCAAGAAGCGCTACTGGAGAAGTGGTAGAGAGGGAGAGAGTGGAATGTTGATCCTAAAGGAAGATGAACATGCAGATCAAAGTGGATCCTGTGAAAGATTTTCTGAAGACTCAGACTTTCAGCGGGATGCTTCAGTACCTACCTGAGTAAACGGCAAAGCCGGTGCATCGAACCTTTTAAGACTTATACCGAATAGGTTGATGCACAGCACCCGATCTTTGCATGCACAGTTTATGCTGAGTAATATGAAATACTTGTGGAGATACTTTCGTCTGTAGTATAGAGGCAAGATAACCAGAATATAATTGACTTTTCTACCTTAGGTTCGTGATAACAAAAAAGGAGAGGAGGAACAGTAGAATCGTACCGACACTGATGGATACAGCGAATCAGAACGAGCCCAACTTAAAACTCTAGTTATGTGCTTCCTCACATAAAAACTGCAAAATAAGGTATTTTATCTTGCTTTTATAAATATTTTGGAGAGTTAGATTAAAAAATAAAAAAAAATACAACTGCATAAGATTGAAAAACGGTCCCCTTGGATAAAGCAATACAAAGACATATAATAAAATGATCAACTGTATAAATTAGAAACTGCAGGAAATATCTGAAAAAGAAATGAGAAGGGATAGAGGACACAATAAATCTTGAACAAACAAATAGATAATTCCACTTACAGTAAGTTTATTAAAAAAACGTAACTTTATTGTGTAACATACGTTTAACGTTTGTTGTCGAATACATCAATGCTTGATATTTTTATTTTCGAAACATTTTCATTTTAGCACAATATTCATGCCACTTAGTCCTTTTGCATAATACATGATAATTTAATCAATTTAATCTATACATTCAGATAATATTTGTTATAATATGTATAAATTATATTTTTATATATACAAAACATTTGTGTATTCATGGATAAATTGAATAATACAATTTTTATAAGTACTTAAATAATTTATGCTTGTTGGTGATAACTTAAATATTAATATCATTTGTGGAACTAATTTGTCGAATTACAAATGATGAAGGTGCAGAATTAAAAAAACAACCGTTTCGCAATATGTCCAATTATTAAATAAAATAATCTGAATTATAATTTTAATTTAAACGCATAACTGTTACTCGCTGTACAGATTCATATTTAACATCAACGTATGATACAAATTGCGACTCTTCATGATCGATTTGTCAACCTCTCAATCCGCAATTAAAATATAAATACCATTAAATGATACTTTATGTAATATTAATGATTAGCTGCAAGACTAGGTGAATTCTTCCCTCCTTTTAAATCCCACAAGCTTTATATTTACGACTTTTAATATTTTGCAAAATTTACGGTATTAAAATAATAAATAATTTTTTAATATTGTTATTTTTTTAATAAGTGTGTATAAAATGCTTTGTTATTTCGACTAGGACGTGTTAACTTTCGATAAGTTTGGTATATTTTCAATACATTTTATATAATCATAATTGACATCCATTACATTGACGACTGATTAATTATTATTGAACATCTATTACAATATTTCTGCTACTTTTATGTATTTATCTTCGAAAATATAGTTTTAAATAAATTGAAAAAGTCAGTATCCATTTTATTTCTAAATATGTTAAATTTCACAACGATGCTTCTTTATGAATTGATTATGGATTTGGATGTAACTCGAATATCAATTGTGCATTTATATGATTTAAATACAGTTGAGATTTCATACAAACTAGATAATATTATAATTTAAGACTAAATATTGTACAAAAATTACAAATTGTGATGAACAGTTAAACAATACATCATAATGTATTAAACAAGGCATTCGCTTCTTAACTTATAATATTTATACCAGCTGTTTTCTAATCCTGCGGAATATATAATAATAGTTTTTTGTTAACATATTCATATATATCGATTCTGTATGTACATATACGTGCTTGTCGTGTATTTTACGATGTTTCTTTATAAGTATGTATCTCCGTTGTACAAAACTGTCGCCCGTCTCCTGCTGTACGTGATTGTGCAGAAAGACGACCTTGTTAAAACTGATACTAATTTGTACCTTCATGAATTTCTGCCAGATGTTGCGCTAAAAACGTTAAAATTTCTGGGTTATTTAATCAAATAGAAATGTAGATTTTAGCTGAAACTTTGATTCGAAAATTTAAAACAATGTGGCTTTTTTATGTAAATTTATAAGAATATCTGATTTAAAAATTTACTTAAACATTTTAACTAAGAGAAATAAATGTATTTTGTTTTCTCACCACTTAAGAGCTTCAGATGTACCAAAGTATAGCAGCAGCAAAGTTGCTCAAAAGGAAAACAATACTGGACCTCATTCGACTACCTGAATTGCCTGAAAAGAAAGAATTTTAATATTAGTGGGAAATAAAACCAATACTAAGATATAAAAAAATTTCATATGATCTATTTTAATATTTTAAGATACATTTATAAAATAAGTAGTTTTAAAAAATATTTATTATTAATTCTATATTAAATTGTAATTAACACAAAATATTGAAACTTTTTATAGTATTTTTAAATACATCAATTTATAAATACATTATAAATCAGTAAATAATTTTAGAGATTAAGTAGAAATCGATATCCGTTGTATTTAAATTTCAACGATGCTTAAGTAAATAAATTGATAAAAGTTTATCAAAAATTCATTTATTAAACAATCAGAGTGCTCTTTTATATAATACGTTGTTTTAAATAAATTTTTAACGATTTCGTTCACCTATTCAAACCAATATGTGATGGAACTTTTCTTCCTAATAAAAAAATTTTGCAGTAGGTTTCGAAGAAAATGGCTTAAACGATTTTTTATTACATTTATTATCAAGCTCTTCGATTCAGCTATTTTTAGATGCACAGCAAGCACAATTTCCGAAGGAACTTCCCAGGAAATGATCGTTCAAGTCGCAACCTTTAACCTTGCATTTTTTTATTTTCTCTGCCTATTTATCGGTTACTTCCAGCCTCAGTAAAATGAGGTTTAAATAAAGAATCCACTACAGTCAGCTAAAATAAATTAGCCGTCATAACCGCACAATCGCAACTCATCAGCAAGCCGCAGCTTATTGGTCCAAAAATAAAGCTTCCCGCGCACCGACTCACCACCCATCCCAAATAAATATGCACGCGCCGCATTAAAGCCGGGGTATCTCGTAGCAGCGACCTACTTCCAGGTGGGGATTTACCGTCTAAAAACGCCGTATTCGCGAGGGCGGCAGGGCGAGCATGCGCCGCTGTCGCAGGATCCATAAATCGAGCGCGCGGTGCTCGTGCGCCCTCATAATTGCCGTTACCCCGTTTCTCAAGCTGCTTACACGGAGCTAATGCACCTCGGGACGCACTTTCGTGCATCCAGCCGCGCTCTCAAAGGGAGCGCGCGTAAAAGGCGGCACGGAGAGCAGTACTCCGCCGGCGAAAAAGTAAGCTCAAAACAGACAAAAGCTCCGACAAAGCTTCTGCGAGGAGTACTGGAGGTTTGCCGCGTCTGGTGATTTGGAAAAATGTGCCAAGTGCTGCGATCCCACCGACGTACGCTGAACTCTATTTCCTTTTCTCTCTGCTAGTCCGAATTGAGTGAACCCGATACTTTGCCACCTCGATTTTTGTCGCAGTTATAACAGCAATGAGGGTAAATATCTTCGAAGTTTTTATTTCCCCTCGTACTGGAAGATAAAGTTCTAAAGCAATCATATTCAAGCCGTTTGAAGCTCTGCTTCGCTTTACGTTTCCATCTTTAGATTTTCTTCTTTTTATTAACGAAAAGTTTCGCGCTGGTTGAAGTGGTTATTTGAACGAAGAGCAATGTTAGCAGCGTCGGTATAATACATTCTCTCTAATCAAGTTATTCTCCCTCTCGACATACTTCAGTACATTCGACCCGCACCCTATCTACCGAATCCCACTTATTCATGTGCGAATACCGTGGATCGTGAGCCGTTGAAACTGAAACTCGCTTTACGCTGCATACTCCCTTCAAACAATATCGCGCGTGCGCGCATAAATGCCCGAATAGCGACGGCAGCTGTGTGCGCTTTCCCGCTTAATAATTCGTAAGCGTGTACGACGTTGACGACGAGGATTTGGGTGAGGATGAATTCGGCTCGAAACCTCGAAAAGCTCTCTCTCTCTCTCTCTCCCCCAACAGTCCGCATCCGGACATCCAAGGGGGTAAGGAAACCGATTTCGGAACTGAATTTCGGATGCGCATCGAACGCTGCCTGTGCACTTGATCCTTGGTGGGTCTCGTGACGACTCCTCTGGGTTCTTGGCTTCTCCGACCCCCTTAAGGTGGAGAGGCGGATACTGCACGTGCGGGAGATCGATCGCCACCTATTGTCCATCGGCGATGCAAAATTTACGAATTTAAATTAGACGCGTAGCGAAATCGCCTTTATAATAATCGTATACGCGTCGATTTATTTATCTAGTGCAGAATGGTTCATCAATCAAATTATCGATGATTTATTTAAAGTACAAATAAGTAAGCCGGATTAGAACGCATAAATTTCTTTTAATTTTATTAGATGATAAGAAGCAATTTTGTTGGAAGAAGCGTTCAATTTATTTCAGCAAAAGCGAGTGAAAATATCACGGTTCGCGTTTTAAATCTAATAAATAAAGTACGTCGGATATCACGCAAGTGCATCTGCAGAATTCGACGTCTGCCGCATATCCCGCACCGGTGGGAAGACGTTGAGTAATTGAGAAAAGAGAAAGATTGAGAAAGGGCGGAAAAGATACAGACGCGGGGAGGGGTTGTGGCAGCGGGAAAGAACCACATCTAACTCGGCGCGGCTGGCAAGATGCACTTAAGGCGACATTTAAAATTTCAACAGCCCCAGACGCCTCGGCACGTCGATTCTCGTTCATCGTCTTTTTCTTCCGCCTCTCGGCTGCGGCGCGGCAGCAGCTGCTCCGCGTTAACCGAGGAGAAACCAGTGCTTTCGTGCCGGTCCGAAAAATAAATAAAGAACCACACGGAAGTGGAAAGTATAAAGTTAAACGAGGGAGAAGGGGATAGGCGGGTGAAGCGCGGGAGAGGAAGGAGAAATGCGAGATGCATTTCTCCGCGTTGAATTGGGTTAGGCGACGATTGAGACGAATAGCGCCGGGGCTTTTCAATTCGCTCCTTATACTCGTATATTCCGCGCCTCGCCGAGATATTTACGAGCTCGCGCGCCATCGACATAAATGGATAAATCTCGTTTTCTTAAGTCAACATTAATCCCGATTGGCGCGGGAACCCGTAAACACATTCAGCCGCCTGAGAAGTCCTTCGGGATAGTCGCGAAAGATTTCTTTATTTTCGCTTCATTCACACCTCTAGCTTGTCGCTGGAAATGCTTTATTCATCCTTGGAAAAATTCCGTTGACATTCTTCTCGTTCTTTCCTTCTTTCTTATTTTAACGCCGGTACGGCATTAGTTGTTCGTCCTTTTTCAATCCGCAGCTTCATTAAGTAACTATTTTTTTTTTTACTGCAGTGACCCGATCAAATTAACGATTAATTTAACTACTTAAATCTAATTAAATTAAAAATGACTGTCTCCACTTCTTGCCAAGTATTATTTATTCCATTTGTCATTCTGCATTGCTCGTTTGCCTCACTCCTTTCTATTTCTCAAGACTTGCTCTTTTCCTCCCTTGTGACCTAAGATAGGTATCTCCCTCTTTCACTCTCTCACTTCTGCTTTCCTCTCTCTTTCTATTTACGGCTGCGGGCAGCATATCCACTCTGGGCAGCACCAACAAAAGAGGCTGCAGTCTCGTACGAGCGAAGGAAATAAAAAAGAAGCGGGTGCGAGGAAGAAATAAAGACAAGCGGCTGCTGCCTCCACTCGATCCGAAGGCTAGTTCTTTTACTCTTCCCTCTTGGTCAGCGGGGGAAACCGATATAGGAAATGACGTTTAACCTTCTTGTACGCCAGATTTTATATTTTTTCTTTTGTAACTTTGAGAGTTTCCAATGTGTATTTCGATAATCAACCCCGACTTCGATTTACAGGAAAATTACGAGGTTGACGCAACAAATGCGAGGATGAAAAAGATAATAAGAAGTTGCGTTGTACGAAATGAACCGATGTATTGACTTGCGTCTGATAAATTCTATAAATTCGTTCTTACCGAGCTCTCGCGCAAAAAAAAAACGAGATAGAAGGGAAGACAAACAGAAATTGTAAGCTTGAAAGAATCTTATTTCTTTTTGGATGATCCACGAGTCTCTTCACGTAAGATATTTTTCTTGACTATCGGTATTTTCCTTCCACAATAGAATAAAGTAAACAACGAGATGCATGTTCACGTATGCCTTACAAAATGTTATGTATTCGACGCGAAACTTTATTAGTATTGAAAATCAAACATTCTTAACAGAATTTTTATCTAGACTCTTATCAGTGTTTGTATAAATCTTAACATTTTCATACGGAGCATACGGCAACTACTTAAAGAGCAATTCTTAATTTTGAAAACAGCTGTTTTACTTAATCCTAATGCTAATGGCGACGCGTATTTTGTTCATGTTCTTAGTATTGACGGCACTTTTGGCACACACGCTATTCGTGAAAAATATTATTTAATATGTCTGATAAGAGTTCAAGTTAATTATAATTTATAGTATAGTATATGTATTTTAATGCTGTTTATTTTAATAAATATTAGAAGCAACGAAGACTTATTCTTGGCTATCCTTATATAGTTCTAAAATAGAGCGCCCTATTTATTAAAGGATTGACAGTATTCTTCATTAATAAAAAGTAAATTATGATCTAATAAAAAAAATACCAAAATAAACGTTATGACACGTATAAATTGAAGTTATGCGAAATTAAAAACACGCAGTCATTTACATTAATGCAGTTAAATTGCCTTATACCTACCGGCGTATGCCGTACGCTCTCCGAAGAAGAAAAATAACTATTCGCATTGTCGAAGGAGAAGGAGAGAGAGAGAGAGAGAGAGAGAGAAAGTTAGAGAGAAAGCAATTGCCTGTATATGGCCACGCGAACAATTCATTTTATTAACAAATAAAATTCATGAGAGCCAGAGTTCTTATTAAAATTTGACCCTCATATCTCATCCGCGAGCACGCATTCGCAGCTGTTCTGGCCCCCCGGACTCCGTTTCATTCCGTCCTGCCAGAGTGAAGGAAAAAAAAAGCGGAAAAAACTGCTCGCGCGGCTACATTATGCACGACTTGATGCACTCGCCGCGGAGAAAAACAAGGGGGTAAAAGCTGCCGTCGTGTGCGGCTCTTTCTCCCTCTCTCTTTCTCACACACGTATTACACAGCGCGTCGTCGCGCATAAAATGACGCAGCGAAGGAGGACGTAAGAAAGGGGTTGAAGCGCCGTGGGGGGAGGTCGTGCACGCGAGATAAGTGTGCGTGGACGCCGGGGAATGTTAAAGACGGAGGGCAGACGGGCGGGAGAGGGAAAGAGGTGCAACGGTACAGGTTGGAGAGGACTATTATTTATTGCGACTGATTTATAGGCTCCGCGGGCAGACGCCTCCTCCCCGACTACGCCCCACCGAAGTGTGCGCTGCATGCTGCGCACCGCCGCCGCCGCCAGTACCTATATTCCCGTGTGTTCGCCGCGCGCGCTTCCTCTTCCTCTCTGTCTTTTGCTTTTCCGCGACTGTACGCACTGAGAGCGTCGAAATGCAGGAAGCTCGGCGAAATTTAGTGGCTGCCGTTGGCCGCAACTCGGAGGACAAACAGCGAGGCTTCGAGGGCGGCCTCTTTACGGATCCGAGATATTGAGACGCGAAAAAGAAGTAGCAATTGAAAATATCTTATTTTACGCTTAATTGGCTGCTGAGTGGTGGCGCATTTTCGATTAAATGCGCGTGACAAAGTTGAGTGCGAGGTATATTCGTGCGATTTCTAAGCCTCGATCCGTAGATTCTGTCACTCATTTTCGTTGTATGAAATTAGGATTAAATAATAAAATTTCTGATTATTTTCAACAAATATTGAACTGATTTCTTTATATAAACATAAAAAATTATTCTTAAACCTTTTTCTAATCATAATATTAAGATAATTATAAATTTGTCAGAGCTTGATGTAAAATTCAATCCTTTATCGAAACGTTGATACAATATTAATATCAAAATAAATATTCGTAAATTCATAAATGAAAATTACTGCTCATTTCACTCGCTTATTAAATAATCCGCAGATTAAAGAGTAATTTAAAATATAAATGCATTGGTACTAATTGCCGCGTATATAACAACTGCAATTATCTATCAATTACAACTTTTAATGACAAATAATGACGCAAGAGAGAGAGAGAGAGAGAGAGAAGCGAGGTCTGCGGTTGCATTATTAATCGACAAATGCATTCTTCACTTTATTTCGCAAGAATCGCGTCTAAAATTTACTTCGAGGCAACGGGAATAGCTCGGCGCGGCAGAATGCGGAATCCGCCAAGGAAAAAATAACGGTCGATCGAACTCTTCGGTCCCCGATGTCTCGACGCCTCGGGGCGCGCGAATTTCCATACGCCCCCCAGACTCCCCCACAATTTCCTATTCTTCCCGAATCGAATCTATTGTAGCCGCGAGCATCGTCGTGTGTATTTTATCGGCGCCGCGGCAGCGGCGACAGCAACGGCGGCCCCCGCGTCCGCGCGTCGATTGAGATGCAAGGGGCGACACCTTCGCCCGGGCCGTGCGGGACTGTTACTACTGCCGGGAGCGCACCTAAGCCGCGGCGATCGTTGACCACTGACGCGGGACGAGTGCCTCTTTTTTTCTTTTTTCTTTTTTTTTTTAAGCCTGTTTGCTGGGAGCTCTACGAGCTGGGGCCCGATCGAAGATGCAGACACACCTTGCGGGCTTAGCGAAAATTCCGCGGGTGAGATGGGGGAACGTCGGCGTGCGCTGACTGTCAATGGATCCAGCGGAGGGTGGGGCGATGCAGTTTGCTTTGCGAGAAAAGGGATCAAATAGGATCAATTATTAATTTGCCTCGACGGATAATTAATAGTTGATATATAGGGGTAGGGTTTTTAAAATCAATACTACTAGTTCAATCATGCAAAGCTGAATATGATTTGCTGTTTTGATCTGAGATTGTGAAATAGTGAAATATGAGGAAGACTTTTTGCGTGTAATATGTCACTATTTAAATTTTCAAATTTAGATGGTTAAAACTTCGAATTTCTGAATTACACTCTCCTGTTTTTCCTTGATACGGCGTCATAAGCGAAAAATTTTTTCGAAGCAACATTTTCCGTTGGATGTCATTTTGCGACTATCGTCTTCTTCCTTCGCCTTTTTGCACTTCACGTGCGAGTCGTCGGAAGGAGTGGGGGTCTCATTGAACGTCAAACTGCAGGGGATCGTAGGTCGACTCCTGTAAATGGTATACGTGCGGGCGAACCGCTGCATCGGCAGCTGTCACTTCTCTTTTTACAGTCGCGTGTTTTCGCCCTCTCCCTATCCTTTACTCGCTTACTACAACTTGCTGTTCTCTCTGGAAAATTTTCTTGCCTCGCTATTTCGTGCCTTTCTTTACGGGAAAGATATTCTATTTCCAGCTCGTAATCCGTACCTGCCGGTTGCGCGCTCTTTTTACGACAAAGACTCGAGAAATAAAAGATCTAGGAGATATCAACTTCCTGTTTATTCAGCAACTTCTACCTGTTTTTTAGGCAAATTTCCTCAATTTTCATGCAGATATTATGCGGCAGCTCCTGTTCCTATTTCTAATGTAAATTTACACAATTTTCATGAAACTGTTCGTTAACGCCTATTTTTCATTAAAAAAATATTGTTAACGAAAATGCGGAAACGGGACGGATCTAATTAATTTCGAGCACTCAAATAAAATATCGCCGTTGAAAGTCAGAACACTGAACTGCGCGGGGTGTTCTAAAGCGACGGACAGCGAGTTTTTCTCGATCTACTGATCAGAAGAGAGAGCGCGCCCGCGAGGATCGGGACGGACAATCAATATAGCCGGGAAATCTTGTTAAACCATTGTTTCGCTCGGGAAACAAATCTTTTCTTCGCTCTCGCTCATTTTTCCCCCCCGGGGGTAATTGCACTTTTTCAATTACGTCGAAAATTCCACGGCGAACCGGCATGGAAGCGGCCGCCCTCCTACCCGCGTCGCGCCCGTAATGGAAATCTCATCCACTCGTTAATATCACGCGACGAATGGTACTGCTATTTCATTGTTTGACCAAGCGGTACAAACGCAGTAAAGCAGACACCCGCGAATTAATGAAATAACGATTTTTCATTTCTCCGTGTGGGCTTTGTCAACCGTCGGTTTTAAAAAGGATCCGCGATGTTTGCGATTCATCTATTTATTTATTCGCGATCGATGTGGGGAACCAGATATACGAGAGATGCAAATTTTAGATAAAAAAGTGAACTGTCGATGTTGAATACTTTTATTATAAATAGAGGCGTAGATCTGCTAAACCAAAAACGTAGAATAGGGTTAGCTACAAAAAAAAATTTTTTAATTTCCATTATATCCGTCGGATAGGGTATTGAAAAATAATCGATACGTATTTTTCTTTTTTCTGTTCAATGTTTATTAAAAGTCTCGTGGGTTGAAATTTATTATCGACGTGACGTCACCATAGGGTACTATATCTATTAATAAACATTGAATTGAAAAAAGAAAAAATACGTATCGATTATTTTTTAATATTCTATCAGACAGATCTAATGGAATTAAAAAAAATTTTTTTTTACTCAACCCTATTGTGGTAACGTAATGGTTATTTAAAGACTCGATCATTTTCGAGAAATGTTGTAAATTAACGTCGCAATTAAAACTTTGCGAATAAAATTATTTTATGATATAATTATGGATATTATTAGCACAAAGGTAATAAATTTTAAAAAGATAATCTTCTGAACCATCAGCAATTATGCACACCAAGTGAATCAATAAGCAAATGCGGAAAAAGAAGAGGGCGTCGTAAGAATCAAGTTATTTTTTGGATTAACTCCAACAGGTTTCTTTTATTAGGGACAAGTGGTATTATCCTTAACAAATCAGACCCTTAATGCGCCTTCCATCGCGGCTGAATACACAAGAGAGAGAAAAAACATGCCGCGCGTTAAGAAAACGAAGCGAGGGAGAGGGGCCCGGAGAGTCGTAGAAAAATGGGGCTCGATTTGGTGGCTGCTAGGGGGGGAGCTCGGAGATATAATAAACGAAATCGTATTACCGAAATGGGAGAAAAGAAACGGAGAAGCGGCGCGAATAATGAGATCGTGATAAATGGGAGGGGAAAAAATGGCAAGTTAATGGGGCAGCTCGGGCTATCCGAATGGCATCGCCCCTCTTTACGCATTTAATTTGTAATGATTTTCATTGGGGAGGCGAAAAAACATCTTCGCGGCTTATTTCATTTACTCGCGCTTGAGTCGACAAAGTCCGTTCACGGCGCTGTAAAATCTTGCTTCGCGGGCAGAGAGATTCGATATCGATAGTTAGATGTTGACGTTTCTTTAAATGTCCTAATTTTTTTTTTTATTTCATTAGCGCAATTCAGCAACTCGACGCCTCGACATTTGCCGGCTGGGCGCCCGAGCAGGCGGATATTAAAAGCACGCGCTCGCCTTACTACTTCAAGTGCACTTGCGCGCTACGATCTTAGTGCCGCCTCTGCACTCGCTTATACCAAGTTATAAGCTAAGTTTGTATCGGGAAGGAAGAGGAATATAAGGACGCCGTTGAGCGGTAATTAATAAACTCGCTTCTAATATTGCTAAGCGTACCTGCGCGGGGCGCGCAAGTCGCGAGAATTAATAAAGCGAGAAGCGCGGAACTTAACGGTGAAGACGGAGAAGTTAACTAAGGGGATAAGATCTGCCCTACTGAACTTGGCATTATTATTATATATTTTGTTGCACAGCAACTGACGGTTCAAATTTTGATAACAGGCATACGCTTTTGTAAGGCTTCTTCTTCTTCGCCGGCTCGCTTTAATATGTAACGTGTCAGTAAGCTCTTTGTGTTGTAGATTTTAAAATATTAATTAAAAAATCTAATCAAAACGTTACTTTAACGTATCAAATTATTTAATTGAAATATTTGATATGCGAAATGGTTTGAAACTTCTGTTAGAGTAAAAGTATAATATTTTAACTATCTTGGGACTTTGAGTATTCTATTACAGTTAAAATTAAACTTTTTATTAATTAAATTTTTTTTTATGTAAAACTACTGGCGAAATTTCATTTTTTTGCATACGGTATGGTGTTCACTGCTGGACCTTACAGCTTCATAACTGAATTATTCTTGAATTTTAAATTCTTTTTGTTTTTGTATTAAGTCTACAGGATCATTATGACGCACGTGTAATTATAGATATTATAATTAGTGTGATATTTTAGTTAGTGTTAATATTAGTTACATATAATAATTAATGTGTTACTCATTATGTAATAGATCAAATAAAATACATTAAGTACAAACACCACTGTAGACTATTAACATTTATATAAACACAAGTAATTATTTCCACTAATTAGTTTCCATAATGTACGAGTAAATATTATCCTAAACACAATATTAGGAGAAAATGGCGAGACTTAATCCAACAAACGAGCACATTTGTCAGAATTAATTTTCAAGCAATTTTCATTACGTCGGAATCGCGACTTTCGATCTAACGAAATTGCTCGAGCTCCGCGTGTAAGCTACGTGACCCGCGGCATTCCGCCGAGATTTGACAATATCATTTTGCCGCGCGGGGAGGACGAAGCAGAGGTGGAAAAATGTCCCGGAAGATCCGGCCGGATCGGCGCACGCACGTTAACCGGGTAAATCGCCGCGAGCCTCTCGAAATGGGTCAGTGTGTATACGGCCTGTAAGTCAGCGGCGCGCGCGCGCGCGAGGGCCGAAGGGTCGCGCGCGATAAAGCGGCCACCCGCGCGTGAAAGAGCGAGATAGCCTCTTGTCATTGTCAAAATAGAAATCCGGGGGCTTTGCGCGGCCGTTGGTCATAAAATTCTTGTCGGACCGCCGGGATAATGCCGGGCCGCGTCTATTTATAATCCCCCGCCCGTCCTATCGCCGCGGCCGTCCTTTCTTTATTCGTTACCGCTTCTACATTTCTGTTTTTTTTATTTTTGCCTAACGACGGAACCTTTTTTTTCAGTTGCCTTATCGTTTATTCCCCGTCGTTCGCCATTCCTATCGCGATATATAAACGCTGTAACGAGCGGGGGAACAAATTCTTACTCTACTACCCCCTCCCGCCCTGCGGATGGATGCAGGACTTTTATTTACTGCTGGACCTCGTGATCGTAATTTAACGTCTCCGCAAGTTACCGAGTCATAAAAATGCATATTAATTAAGGAAAATTAAAATAAAAACGTCCCTGGTAGAAACATCGACATTGTTAATGGCTTACAGACTAGATTATAACTTAGAATAATGCCCATTAATAGTAATCGTTAAGTGGTACTTTTATAGGTAAGCAAGAGAGATTTCCAGAGATTTCTAGAGATTCAAAATTTGAAAGATATCTAGGGATTTGGCTATAATTATCAGGGGTCACTTTATGCTCATAAATAATTATTTGAAATTTTCACCAGGGATGATCGATCCTTACATTTCCATAATTCAGTAGACACAATTGCGGCTATGAGTTTTAAATAAAAAAAGCTCGCCAACAAGGTCTTCGCGCAATTTAGTTCGTTATTTTTGGGGATCTCTTTTTAAATATTGTTGCAACGTATTCGGTCGCTCTTATTCTTTTATAACACCTGAGACAGAGTTGCATACCCGTCTAATTAGACGGGTCTATTAGAATAATTATTCGGCAGCACTATTACTAGGTCGCGGCGTAAATAGCAAGTAAACGAATTTTCCACCGTGACAGACGACTTTTTTCCGTCAAAATGAATAGCTGACCTTTGTAACGGCACTGTTAAGCAACGCAGGTGGCTCTCCCGGGCTCGAGGGTACGGCACAGCGGTCCGACCACGTATTACTCGCTAAACGGACCTTTATTCGCCGCCATCCGCCCGCGGGCGCCTTTTTAATTATTTTATGAACAAGCCGATCCCCTTTCCTGGCGAGGAGACAGAGCGGAACGGTAACAATGAGTTAGCGTTACTGCAAAGCGAGAAAGAGAAAGAAAGGCATAGAGAGAGAAAGAGAGAGCGAGAGAGAGAGAGGGGGAGGGAGAGAGCGGAACCCCTAGACCAAAGGGTGCACGGCGATTGGAACGTGCCTTTTATCTTGCCGCGTGGCTAAATCCTCGCGCAAAGTTCGCCAAGGAGATTGCGGATAATAAATTTATTATCGGACTTTATTAGGGCGCTCGGAGGTGCGAGGGCCGCGATTAATGTAATGGGGGTGAATTTGAGTGAGAGAGGCTCTGCTTTTTCTTTTGAACTCGTTTCGCTCAAGCTCGTTATTTCTGAAAGTAAAATTATGCTTGTGAAAAATATGTACCGAGTTATCGTCCTTTATAATCATCATTTTACAGTTTATAATGCTCTACTTTTTAAGTAAAATAATATTTTTCTTTACGTACACATTTTATCCATTAGTTTTATTTTGCATTTTCGCAATTTTTGTTTTAACTCTAACGTCGGAATTAAATTGAACTGTTAATATTATAAATAAAAAATTATTTCGTTAAAATTAGTTGGCTCTTAATATCTTATTTTATCTGAATATTGAGATATTGTTTAATTCAGATCAAATATACATTATATGAATTTATCTTTCTCTCTTCTTTTTTTTTGAATAGTCATGCCTTTTTCCCGTAGAATCATAAAGAATGAAAGAAAAAGTGAGTATAAGAATGAGGAAAGGAGAAAGAGTGTGAGATAGAGGTAGGGAAAGAGGTAAATGGGGAACAACATAGAAACGATTCAATTGTTCCTGGCGAGCATCGATTTCCCGTCAATAGCAGCAGACCCCGGATTTGGATGATAAGCTATCAGAGCGTGATCCGCTATAACCTTCTCGGCCTCTCTCCGAGAGCCAGCAGAAATAGATTCGCACAAAGGATATAGCGAACGTTTTATGGATTCTTAATCCACATCTAACTAACCAAAATCATTTAATCGTTTCATAACTTTACACTTCAAATACTCCGTATTTAATATTTAATGTTAATCGCCTTAAGCTCGCTAAATAAAGCATTCATACAAATTTTTCTTTCAATCTTCTATCTTTTTCTATCCCATTGAAGTGCGCTTAAGTGTGGATGCCATCGATTAAAATGAATATGAGTATTTTCGATATTTCCTGTACGATAATTAGTCAGTCAATTACCCCCACGGTATTATCTGTAAGCTTGAAATTATAGAAAATTTAATTTAATTCCATTCCAGAAATATTAAAATAATAATAATTCTTGTTAATTAACATTGTGTTTAAATTAAAATTAGTAACAGAAAAGTTATCTTGAAAAAAAGACTGCTGATATCAATTTTAGAATAAGAAATTCTTTACTAATTCTTTTCATCATTAGTAGAATTAATTTTGCGAAATAATTCGTGAAGGTACCAGATTAATTTTCTTGCATATTATGAATTTAATTGAAAAGGTTCGAAATGAGGATATTGCTTCTTTTTTATGCACTTTCTTATTTAATTTTTTAATTCCCTCCGGATCCTGTTGCAAAGAGCCGAGACAGATGAAAAGATTCCGTTCCGCCATGACGACGTTGAAAAACGCTTTTCTTCATTTATTCAAGCTCCCTTGTTTCCTTATCTCCACCTTTTTTATTTACCTCGCGGCTCTTATTACTGAATCCTTTTCATTCCCTTTTTTCCCGGCCCCGCTAAACGACTTGTAATTTAATAAAATAAGAGTTCCCTCCATACGTAAGTCCCGCAACGGTATATCAGAGCTTTCGTTTCTTTTTGCTCGGCCTCTCATCAAAGCTTTCGCTATTATGCCTACCCTCGTCTCATTACGGAAACCTCCTGTTCGCGCTCGCGCCAAATTCACTTTGATTTTCGCTTTTGTAACTTAAACTCGAACTTTGCTTCGAAATTCTCTCTGTTTGCATTAAAAATCCCGTGAATATTTTTTTCATAATTCGCAGAGTTCAGTTACTAAGGCACACAGCTTTTACGGTTGGTCCGTGTGGTCCCTTGAGCTTCACTATCCATTCTTCTTTTATTGCTAAACTCATATTAAATGTTAAATGAAAAAAAATAGTCAAATAATTTATCAGTATAAATGACTAAGCAAATTATTGGGGAAGAATGAAGAATTTTTTTCAGAATACATTCTAGATATATTTTAGTTGCAAATCAATGCATTGGCAAATAGTGAAGAACGAAATTTGTTTAAAATTTTACATATTCTTGGGAAAGAATGAAGTTTTGTCTACTTTTTTCAAAAATCTATGTTTATAGCTTTCGTAAACTCTTTTATTTCTGTTCATTAAAATATTATCGTTAACCGGTTTCATATAAAAGGTATGAATATTAATTAAAAGACTTATATAACCAACTCTATATTACGAAATAAATTTGTCAAGCTTAATGAAGGATCCACAACGGTTACATGCACCCAGTTGTCAAGCCCGCGGTTTAATTAGCAACGTCATAATGAGATGCAAGCAGAGTAGCATTTCCTCTTCGACCACACACAGGGCTATCGCAAAAGAGCTTGAGTTACTCTGCATTTTCTCTCGAGTTGATTTGCTAGACAAGAGAGAATTTCAAAGCCGCGCGATGGTTAAGAGGTGCTTCCCAGGAAAGAACAACTTCGGTAATTGAAATTCCTCGCATACTGCGCGAAGTTTCGACTGCGTACATTCCTTTTCCCGTCTCATTTCATTTTGCCTTTTTTCTCCTTTTCATCCTGAATCAGAGTTTTGGAAACTCGTAGTCGAAATCTTTTATTGAAACGGGACATGGCAGTTGCTGACAAGATTAATGTAACAGCGTCCAACTTTCGAGCCGAAGCTAAAGTACCCCGTGACCAATTACTGCATTTAATTATTACAGGGATTTCTTTAGTTAATGTACAAGAAAATTATTTTCCTTTTAAACTTCCAACATGCGCTGCTGCAGCTGCATGTTACGAAGATAGACATTACTAATCGCACGATTACGTGAGAAATAATAGAATTAAGAATAAATTGGTTTTATTTTTGGCTAATTATTATTTCTTTGGAGATGATGTTCAAACCACGTGGAATAAAACATGCCGAAGGAAAATGACAAAACGAAAATGCTCCACGATGATAATTACAAAGAAGATAAACGAGGAAAAAACGACAGGCAAAAAGACGTAAAAGAAGAAGAGAGGACATAATGATCTTACCACCACCATTGCTAGCATCAGCCTGTGAATTATCTAGTGCCTGGATCTCCATTTTTCGCAATAATTTCGTGGTGCCGCCGACAGTTATTGCGGTAGCTGTAGTAGTTGGCCTTCCTGCACAACAAACGCCACAAAACCACGTCCATCAAATAAGCTTGTAGGTGACGCAAGAAATAAATTGCGGTGAATTGTGATTTTAACATTCCATTTTGCTTGAAAAACAACATTTCATATAAACTTCGAATGCGTGAAAAGTGACATTGTACAGTACCACCTTGAGTTTATTATTAAGATTTCCTACGCAATTGAAATTCGCTAAAAACGCCGTTTTTTTTTAAATATCTTCATTCTTCAGGAGAACTTCGTTAATTTTTTTAAATTCAAACGATTTATTTAATACAGTAATGTACAAAAAGACTCGATTTAGTGGTAGCTGCGTAGTGTGAGTAAAGTGAAAATAAATTTTAACAAATTTATTAATTAAATTAAATCTCGAAGCAATCATAGAAAACAAATATATAAAGTTAACCATTATCCGTGTGGAAAATCCATGCGTGCTTTGGCATAATGAAATGATGAATTGACAGAATGAAATGTAGTGAAAAAAGCTTATGATTTAATTAAAGTTTCGCCTCTATGTTTCTCGTGTAAAAATAACCAATTTGTACACACTTTAAGCAAAAATGGCAATGTTTTTATACATACGAGTTTTTAGCTTACCTGGTTTCATACGGACGAGTTTCTTCGTTGCATTAAAATTAACGCTTGGTATTCCTAAAACACAGTTTATTACAACAGGATCCGGAAGATTATCGTTTTCGAGTGTGAGGTAAGAATCTATGTTGAAGTGACCATCTTTTGTTTGTGTAATTATAGGCCTTGGCGATCGTATTCTCGGGATTCCTCTGGAATAAAAATTATAATTATCAGAATTTTCATTAAAAAAATGTAATTTAAGATTAATTTCGGACTAAACAAAATTGAACTTTTTAAGATAATTGTTAATTTTCATTCATTCATTCGAAGTACTGATCATTCCGCCCCCTCCCCTTTGTCCGACATGAAAATCAAATTACGTTAATGGGCATAATTATGAATATAACTGAAATATCATTCGAATTTACAAGTTCACGAATATTGTTCAGATATTCAAACTCTCTCTCTCTTGCTCTAGCTTTCCTTCTGAAAGTTGCTGTAAAGACTAACGCGAAACTCGACAGTGCTTTACTAACGCGATTTTCCAGCAACTGTAACCAAAAACTTAATATACCATCAACACACTTGCATTCCTCGGTCTTATCGTACTGAAGTATGGTAATTTAATTTTTCTTATGCTATAAGAACTGTCAAGTACTCTATGTAAGCACAAATCTCTCCGATAGTCATTACTTACTCAACGCTAATTTCTAGAGTAGGTTTCGGATATAGTCCAAGAGCTTGACAGGATACTTCTAGGCCATCATCGGAGTTCGTATTCGTAAAAGATAACTTGAAGTCCTCATCTTGTCCTGTTGCTGTAAAAAAGAAAAAAGTAATTATTAAAACTATTTCTCCTAACTCTTGAATAAATATAAAAGAATTGTAAACTAGTCGAGTATTTTTGTTGCAAATTAAGAACCATAATTTAGCAAAATAATCTCCAAATTGAAATAATTATTCATACAATATCTCTTTAACAATGTTAATTTATTAAAAAATAGTTATTAATTAATTGATAGCAATTAATGTCTGATAGCATAATCCCATGTAAATATTTCTCAATGTTGTCAGTATATCGCAAAAATGTGGGCAAAAACCTTGTCTGACCATTCTTCGACTCGTTCTACTGAATCGGAACTCTACGCCTGCCTGACCTCAATAATGGCCCACGGAGGAAACCCAAGGCCAACTCTCGTTCTGGGTGGAGGAACAGGGCCATAGAAGGATGTGATATTTGCTTTAGAACTTATATAACTCATCTAGTAATGTCTTCTTCAAGGAAGCCTATCTAAAAAAACGTTTGCTATGTAAAGTTTAAAGGTTGTTCCTGCGGGCATTGTACGAATATCTGGAAGCATCGGGACTGCAGCGAAACTTTGTTAAGTGGAAGCAAACCTGTGCATCTAAGTCTTCATCAGTATTGACCTATTATCCTACATTCAGAAAAGCTGTACTTCGAAAATCGAATGTCAGAGGAAAAAAGTACATTGCAAGTGCATGAACGTGGGTAGCAAAATTTTAAAAACACTTATGACAAAAATCTCATACGAACTAATTAAAATTCCGACTATTAAAAAGGACCTCTCCGTGTTAATTTCATCAACTGCATAAGCCGCCTTTCATCAGTTGTTCGACGTGGCGAAACAGTGAGTCAAGTAGTATAGCTTTCGCGCATGCACTCGCCGCGCACCCGTAGGCCGGGGGAAAGTTTTCGCGCTCAAAGTTATACTTACAATCACGAATTTCCCAATTCTCTTCCTACGTCGAAAAAAAGAAATAGCTACAATCGAACTACTTTGAATCAAATCGAACGTACGGCGCATTCCTCGCGGGAGGACGCTTAAAAACTATTTTGAATAGATTTACTTCCTCGGCGTTTTTTTTTTCATTCTCTCTGCACTTTACGAAGCGAAGGAGTTCATTTACCGCGAAAAATTCCGATCTATCGTCGACTTCGCTTATACACTTCTACGAGTGACGTCGCAAAGGGGAGGTGGAGGGGGGGGGCGTGTCAGAGGAAGAGAAGAAAGAGAGGCAGACGGAGAAGGAGGATAAATTCTAGACCGACGAACAGAATATTTTCACGAGTGTCACGGCTAGGTAACATTCCTTTTTGCGAGGATCTACGTGCCGGGCGAGTCTTCGGTCATTTACTTTTCTCATTTTCTTCGACGCTCTTCGACAACAGACAGTAATGCTCGACGGCTTTTTTCCTTTCTACCCTCGCCAGCGGAATTTCTCATCGGTATTCCCACTTTTCTTGATGTGTATACGTTTTTTTCCCTTTTTGTCCTTTTCGTACAAAGGGAAGTACTGTTCTGCGTTAGTCGAGCTGCTTTTTTGGGCAGTGATACGAAAATGGAACCTCGCCTTTACACGTCCACCGCGAAGGGATTGCATTAGCATAATGCAACAATCCCAAAATTAGAATTTTGTTTCTAATTTCTGAGGAATCGATATTAATTAAATCGAAGGTAATTGGTCGCAATTCAATAGTGAGGAAAAAATACTAAAATCACTATATCAAGTTTTTTTATCTTCACCATTCATCAAGATATTTTAATTGTAAACAAAACAATGTATGAAAGGGATTCTGATATTTTATCGTAACAACAATATTGATTAAAATTTTTAATACTAAAATTGCACTGCACCAACATTAATGATTTTTTTTTAATTTATATAAATGTCACAATGATAAATATTGATTGCTATTGATCAATAGCTATTGCGTTACCTTATTCCAGTATAAACAAAAAATACCTTTCAATTAAATTTGAATCCCCCATGATTGGCAACAAAAACTTACAGTTCTATTTCTACTTTTTATGGCTGAGCAGAAAAGTAATTTATATCGCTGAAACCTTTTTCGTAAAAGTAAACACCCGAGTAGAAAAGCTTCAAACCTGATTGAGAGTTTCGCGATTCGATTGTACTATCTAGTTAATTGGACGTGGCTATATCGGTACAATTATTGTGTTAATTCATTTTCAGGATTATTGCACAATTTTCTCCAACGTTTACCAATTAACAATTTGCTAAATTATCCAATAAACCGTTATTTCCGCTTCATTTTCTATCGACATTGCAAATTTTAAAATGTTACTCAAGGATATAATAAATTGTATAAAAAAATTCTTAAAAAATCTTACTCTATGAAGGATTAAAAAATTTATTAAATAATTGTTTCTGCTGAAACGAGTTACGTCAAATAAAATTCAATAAATTTATTTATTATATTAAACAGGCAATTTTTCCTTGATTTATTAAAATAAGAATTTACTAACAAAAAAACTTAACTAATAAAATATGCAATTATTATAAAATAGCGCACAATAATCTGACAAATGATTTAAAAATAACAATATAGATAATCAATATAGATAAAATATTTAGTATACCGAATTCGTTTCGTACGATTTAAAGTATGAAACGAACACGGCCAACATTAGATTTGCAGTTTTCCTACTGTACCTGCTACTCGAGACTTCTCATGTTAAAAGTCCAATGAATTAAATGAACGCGGAAAAACGTGAGATAAAATAAAGCGGTACCCGTCCAAGTAACTAAAACAGCGCGTATAGCAAACAAACCGCGCGTATCGCGCTGTAGAAGCGCGAATAAACACAATCCTCTTTCCCTAATGCTAAAGCGGTCACGATGACAAATGAATCAAATTCGGAATGTTCGCTGGACGCGCAGACGTCCAACGGATTTCCGCCCACCGGCAGTGCGTAAACTTTCCGGGATGGTAGGGGCAACACAACTTCTGCGTGCCTTGCGTCTGTGTACCGTGCGGTTTGCGGCGGTGGCAATGGCCGCGACGGTTGCAGCGGCAAATCCGTTCCACCCGGCAATCCCGTTTTACCTTTCAGGTAAAGCTACCCCCGCGGTGCACACCCATACTATACTCTTAGCGAAATTCAGGAATTGAAGTGATACAAACGTTGGATGCCTTTACCTGCTTCGTATCGCTTCGGGTAAAGCGAAAACGAACTTTAACTCGAGTTGATTTAAGTGAATGAAAAATGGATATTTCGTGGTATTCTACGTTTGCAAAATTTATGCAAGCCAGTGCGAAAAATAAAATTAAACGAAGAGAATTAATAGTTCTGTCATTTTTAAATTCACGTTCGCGTCTTGTTTCATTTTCATTTGGTTTTATTAATATATTCATCTAGTTTCATGCACTTACGGTAATGAAAGAAGGCCGAAAAGTCTCTCACAATGTCATCATCAGCTGAGAAGAGGAAAATGAGAAAAAGAGAGATAAAAATAAAAACGTGAAGGGACGAGAGTGAGGCGTAAATAAAATGCCAACCCAGTGGCTGAACTGACGCGTGCCCCCGAGCGAGCAAAAAAATGCAGCGGAGCCTAAGCTGCAACCTCCTTTAATTCTGCTGTATTATTGCGGCGGGCTTTCTATCGTTTATTTTAAATGAAGCTCGACAGATCAGGATTGTAAATTAAATATAAATTTCTCTTCGAGGAATCAATAGATTAATATTTAAAATTAATAATAAAAAGAATACTATTCTTATAAATACTAATAGGTATAATAAAATTAATAAAATTAATTCATGAACTAATTTTTTTAACGAAATTAATTTTTATTTAGATATCAGAAACGAAAATTGCAGTCAGAGTAATGATAACGTGTAAAATCGAAGAATCGATAGGTCGGATGGTCGTTCATGGTGAAATAGTTTCAGGAATCGCTCGTGAAAACGTTTACAATAATAAACAAGGCGAATACGAGATCAGCGATAAACCTCGCGCTTAATCAATTTCAAAATAATGCGAACGGGAGAGGGATGGGGGTGGATAGAGAAGTCACACAGGCTAGCCGCTGTTATCGCCAATTTCCAGCTTGTCGCGCAAATGTCGGAATCGAAAGACAAAAAGTCGTCGCCCCGTAAACGGCCATTTTTCCGCTGGCCACCGAAGCCGTCGGCACTCCAGACTAATTAATCTTTTCCTCTTCTTCTTGTGCACTGGCTTATCCGACCCTTCTTGCAGTTAAGTACCAGTGGAAAACTTTTAGTCAATTTTTGGGAGGTGTTCCCACAATATTTGTAGAAAACTATTTTGTTAAATTTGTTATTTTAAACGCAAAATTTTAAAAATTATTTAAATTGGTCCGAAAGTGCAATGTTCCGTACGTGAAGATTGTTTCGATGGAGAAAATTTTGAAAAAAAACTTCTTATCGGCAAAGATTATAAGCCATTGTCGATGACAATAGCTCGCGAAAATGAAAAAAAAATGAAATGAAACCGCTGAAGTAACTGTAATAACACGTGCAATTACTCGTACTCCGAAAGCATGACCACAATTTCACTGGCGATAGAGGAGAACATTTGCTTTGCATAACACTTGCAGCCTGCGTACGCGTCAACGCGTTTAATTACTTTATTTCCCGCGGGGTAATTGTAGTTTCAATATGAGCGAGCATGAAAAAGAGGCGCGGCACTGCACTTAAAGTATTTTGCTGCAGTGAGGAATTTTTATTTGATGTTTGTTTGAAATTTTTTATTGACCGTAATCGTATTTTTGACATTCAACAAAGTGACTAAATTCTTTACAAAACAACGAATTTTAGTAACAATTTTTTTTTTATAAAATAAAACTGGGATTTTTGCGGTATAAAAATATTTACACCTGCTTCTATCAATTGCCACTAGTAACAATTCAGGGAGATAATTTTTCGTGATATTAAATTGTCTTTTATAATTTTGAAGCTTTTCAACTTGCGAACGATCTTGCAAGCTGCATATTATTTGTACCGATGTTTCGCGAACATTACAATTCACTTTTTCAAAGAAACTCTGAAAGTGTGAACTTCATTGCTTACGAAACGGAACCACAGAAAAATTAGTACACTATTGAAATCCAATTAAAAAATCTAAAACTGAATAATGCGAAACTTTAAATAAAGCTTGAAAGTATCAAATACTCACAATATACAATCACGGGACGCATCAAGGAGACCTCATCTTGGAAAGTAGATATTTGGCAGGTGTAGTTTCCGGTTATGTCGATATCGGGTCGCGTCAGCTTCATGGCTCGATACATGGTGTAAGGATCTTCGCTGGCTTTGTAACTTAGATCGATGTACTTAGCAACGGGATCTATAGCTTGCGGCGCCGTATTGTATATCCACTGATATACAAGATCAAACTCATTCAAGTACCATTTAACTACAAGACCCTTTGTCGACGTTTTGCCAAACTCGTAGTCGCAGTCGAGCGTGACGGTCTCCTCTCCAGCTTTTATTGCGGACGGTATGTCCACTTTCTTGATGATTAACTGCAGTGAACCTGCAAATAATCGTTAAATTGCTTCGTTACTTTCGTCTCTACAACGTAATTATTTAAGGTGCATCAATATAAATCATTTGTTATACATCTCGGATAAATAGCAAAAATTTAAAGATAAATTGTATTATTTAGAAATATTGGTTGAATCTCTTGAAGCTGTTTCTTTTGTCAATTCATTTGTAAATAAAAATAATGCAATTGTATAGACTTTGCGCAACTATCTATCCATTAGTTTTTGCGGGTAAATTGAAAGGTGCTGTTTCTTTTAATGGCGACGTTATAATGAAAGCTCGGCTACGTTCAGAATTCAGGTTGAAATCTCACTTCGCGTTCTCGAGTCTCGATTGATGAAAATGTCCGAATTCCCATTAGCGAAGTGGGAGCGGAAACTTGCAAAATCTATTGCTTCACCGCGTGCACAGCAAATATTCGCTGTGACGTCACACGAGTATATAGAAATAAATTATTCGAACGCTTCGCTCCTTTACTTAAAACTCTTGACATTTTGGAACTGGGAAATCCAATAAAAGTTAAGAGGCACGCGCGCGCCCCAAAACTTTCACTCCCCTAAAACGTTTTCCTCGAGTCCTACCGCATTTGCAAATAGTATCGCACAATCTCTCTCTCTCTCTCTCTCTCTCTCTCTCTCAAATATAAAAGACCCCTTGAGATAAGTTTACTAAATTTGCTCACTGGTGGTACATCCAACATAATAAAAAGTATACAGTCGTTAAAGTTTCCATTAAAGCGAACTGCATTCTGAATGATAATACTATTGGTGAACAGTTCGACAATATCCCTAACTTTATATAAACAGCATGATAAAGTGGGTGCGGCAGGGTTTCGGATTATTTCAGGGAGTTCGAGTGCGAAATCAACGTGAAGGCCACAGGGATGTACGCCCCGTTGGTCCAGTGACGTACTCGCTCTTTCTCTTCAGCTACATTTATCGCGCGATTCCGCTAGAGAGACGTTTCAACATTTTGCTTTTGATGGATTATCGGTGCATTGTTGCTCGCACTTTTTATCCGTTCAGTGATTTTTCGAATTTATACTCTTTTTTTCAAATACAGATCCGATGCCTCATTGTTGTCAGAGGGAAAATAACAAGAATTTTACACACAAGAGTAAAAAAATAAAGGTATCAAAATCTTGTTACCTGAAAGAAAATATGCAGTTTATTGAGACAAATTGGCTTGTTTAGCATAAGTTAAATACAAGAGAATGAAAATCCACTTTTACTTTGACTGTACATTCAACTCAATTTTCTTAATTCCACTCCACTTACACTAATTTTTCACGAATTGTTCACATTGATTTCGAAAAACACATCTGACGTAAAATCGTTAAAGATAAATCCAGTCTCTAAGCGATCATATAAATCCTCTTAAATAAAAATTCCTTTGTTACAAGCGAACACACCGCCGATCTCGTTCACCCTCCTCACGCACAGCTCCCGAAGAAAATCAGCCCCATTAACGCCAATCAATCAGACCCTTCCCCCGAGCTACTCGCTCCCCAGTTTCCGCGCCCCCTTCTACCGTCGATGGTTTTCGCCGATGCACCGGCATTATGCAGCGAAATAAATTGCTGCGGCGGCCGCTCTCTCACCTCCTCGCGATTAGCGAGGTGTCGGCGCTGATTAAGTTGGCCGCATGCAAATCGCTCGCCTCGCCTTCGCCCCCCTCAAGCTGCATATACACTTGAAGGCCGTTAGGGCGACGCCGGCGGTCAGATAAAGCCTCCGCCGGGCCGGCTAAACGATGGCGAGCTACCACGCGGCCGCGTGCCGTGCGCGCGTACCTCTCCGAGGGCTGGCAACCCGGCCCGCTCCGCGCCCCTCTCGACTCCATCCCGCTCCTTCGTCTAATTAGATGCGATTTATCATAATTGGCCGAGTGCTATCGAGATTACGATCTAGCGGGGACTTAATCACGATGACCGGCGCGCACTCGCGCCCCTGCACCTGCCTCGCCGAGGATAGAGCTATTTAACGTTTAATTGGCATTAGGGTACGGTGCGGCTGAACAAAGCACGAAATTCGAAATGTGTATACTTCGTTTCAGTAGCAGTCCGCTTACCCTCTAAATTTGAATCAGAGAAATTTTATGAGCGGTGTGATACATTGGTTAAAAGAATCCCGCTGGTTGAAGTACTGGGATACCTTGCACTCGGAATATATGATTATACTAAATTTAACAGATATTTCATTAATTCAGATTTATAGGGTGGAAATATTGTAAATGAGTACTCATGAAATTTGAGTCGTCATTATTTCAAAGTAGTCAGCTTGCAGGATTATACTGAAAGATTTTTCTCTTAAAAATTTTTCCGATCTTGTTACATAATGCAAAAGCAAAATATGGTATTAAAAACTAATTTGAAAAATTGAGGTTGCAAGAAAAATTTATGTAGTAATTCGGTATGAATATATTACAGTTCTTAATGAGAAACTATACAATCTAACAAGTTGTTGATCACTGCGCCGATTTAACGTGAAACGACAGCTTTGAAAAAACTGCGTGGATAAAAAAATTAAGCGTAATCTACTTGCGCGAAACATGAATCTAGTTTTTCATTCTTGACCTGCTCGGAAAAAACGCAGAAAATAACTGCATTTTCCGCGTCAATTGGCAATTTCGCGAGTCAGCGAGCTTCATAAAAATAAACTTTGAACACAAAAGACTAAAATTGCAAAGCCGCTTCCACTCGTGCCAATTTTCTATACACGCATTCGATGAAAAGCTGGGTAGTACAAAATTACGGATGCACGAGATGTCATTATTGAGCTAATTTTAACTATCGCTGGTAGCGCCGTTTCCCTTCCGTTATAACTGCGGACGAATCGATAAAACGTGACTACGATGGGGCACATGTGGCTTTTTCTGCACCAATGTATATGCCGAATTAGAGCATTCCGCTTAATTATATCTATTAAACACAAGTGCTATGCAGTTACTAAAATAAAAATATGTTTTGTATCTCAACGAACAAAATATTTTTTGAATTTATTTTTGTAATAGAACGAACCGTCCTCGCAAATTTAGTATTTTTCGCAACCACTTGACGCTGCGTTTAATCGAATGTTTGTTTTCTCCGCAATGAAAAACAACTTGTTAATAAATTGCCAGAAAGTTTCTAGATTTTCTCGTAAACTGCAAATGTTAGTACTGTGTACTATCGTGTGTGGAAACTGTTGCTAAAAAAATAAAGAAATAAGGGCGTTTAGTAAAATGAGCATATTTTGACTTCTTTCTCAGCGCAAAAATAAATCGAAGCGATATTTCTCTTCTAAAATTGGAGATCATTCCTGAAGCGCGAAAAAGATTTTTCACGAAAAAACACGATCGCTTTAAAGAGAGATATCGCGAAATACTTCCAACGGGAGAGCGCAGCCGTCAAAACGCGAATTTCGAACTTTTCGCGTACAGCCTCGGTGCGCGCTCGTTCGAACGAGCTGCACAGGACGAACGTAAATCGATGATGCAAGACACGCTCGCAGCCCGTCAGCCTTCCTCGTTGACACCAGAGTTATACCATGCGTGGCTAATCACATTACGCGCGACGTGCGAGCGCGCCCGGAAAATATTGTTCTGGAAGTCGCAGATTTAGTCGTTCGCTGCAACTGCTCTTTCGGCTGGAACGCACGCGCGATTACTTCGTCATAAACTACAGTCGAGCGGCGCAATGCACTTTGCACACGCCGCGCGTAACAGTAATTATTTTAAATTCTTGTTTTGAATCTTCGATTTGTTGCATGTATTGAATTCAGCGGTGAATGGAACAAGACGAATGAAATACTGCACTACTGAACATTTTTGGCAAATCGTTAAAAAGTTTGTGTAGATCTAAGTTTTGGGTATTATTTACGAGCGGAAACATGTAAATTGTACACGTTTACGTAATTCAAGTCAGATAAAAAAGTTCGTGCAAATTTTGTGTATAATTAAGTGAACTACACACATTAAATACGTATGCAATTAACAACGTATACATTGTACAAAATTTATTTTTATTTCCTTTTCCGTCAAGTATTAGCAGTAGATTTAAGCAGCTTTATTAGATAATTTCTTTTTAATTTCATTATGATAAATTTGTTAGATTGTCATCCTAGATCCGGTGATCAAATTACATTAACAAATGCAATTGTATACTGCTACATAATGCAGACACTGATTACATTTTAACATAATCAGTCGTCGACCGTATAATTTTACCAATTACATTTATTCGACTTTTCCCTCAAAAAATCGGGAGTAAAATGCGAAATCGATTTGCCACTCATTAGCGTTCAACCCAATTTCGTTCCATTAAGCGATTGTGCTCCTCGAATTTTTGTAAAAGCACAACGACCTCCCCGAGCGGAAGAAAACAAAGGCAACGGAACAAAAAATAAAGCACTCGAGCAACTTCATTTCGGTAATGCCGCGAAATTCGCAGGATATCCAATTTATTATCGAGAAGCGATTACGTCGCCGGCGAGCGCGCGAGGAGCCAAGCCGACGGCCGGAGAGGCGTATAGATAAAAAAAGGCGGCGAACGCTACAGCACGCGAATACTGATCGTCGCGTAGGAATAAATCGGAGTGCGGTGACGCGAGGCGAATACCTACCGCGCGCGCGGCCGACGATTTATTATTTTAAACGGTTCGGCCGGCGAGTAAAAAAAAACTGCGCCGGATTTCGGGGCTCGCCGGGCCGAAGGATCATGCATATTCGGAAAGTCCGCTCGCCCGGCTGAATTCAATCCTCTTTTTCGCGCTGCCGAGGTTAAACGCGAAAATTGCGTATGCAAATACGCCTTGCGGGACAATTTGCGAAACTGATAGAGGCCCGATGAGAATGCGAGAGGGTTTAAAAAAAAAAGAGGAGGGAATGGGATGGGGACCGCCGCGTGGAAAATGAGACGGCAGGAGCGAGGGTGAGGCGAAGGCGGTGCAAAATTGGTCTATTGCTGGATTTTACGGTAGCAAGAACGAGAATAATCGGGGCCAAGAGGAGACGGATAAAAAGGGGGCGGGGGGAGCGAGAGGGAAGCTGGATAAAACAAGGCTAAACTGCGGTCGCTCTTCGATGTTGCGGAAAATTGCTGGGACTTTCGGAGCCGCCGCCTGGAATATCGAGCGGGCGACCCTTCGTAATGACCTCGACGCTCGCGGGCGTAAATCCGTTTTTGATTTCTTTTATTTTCCAACGGCTAATCGGGAAAAAATGTCCGATGCTGGAGTACGAGCGAAAAATCAATTATACGCGCAAGGAATAATCTTTGATCCTTTCTTTTAGATTTTTGTTGCGATTTATCGTTGATCGTAATTAAAAAACTATTGAAACTGCCGCTTCCTCGTCTGACAACCAAACTTTACTCGAGGAGTTGGTTATATTTTGTTTTATTCATAAATTGAGTATGAGATGGAATGAAAGAAAAAGAAATCAAGCGAACTTTTCTTCAGTTAGACGAAATCGGCTGCAGATAACCGACCGATAGGGAGCCTCACTGCAGTGACATCCGGTGGCAGTTCTATTTCTCAAGACTAAGCCGAAGCAGAGGGTAGCGTAATGAGTTCGGGCTGTGCACTATCTTAACCCTATCTCAAACTAATTCCTAACTAAGTTCGTTTGTCCCTATCCCCTGTTGATCCTTGTCTTGCTGCTCTCTATTTGTCAACTTACACTTGTGCGCACAAAACTAGAAAAGTTTTTCTCCAAGTTTTTCGACTCTACTGCAGGTATACTTAATAATATAATAGCCATATAGACGTGTTCACGTTATGTCCTAAATATACATATACATGTTGTCGCTTCCTACGAAGACTAACGAATCTAAAAAAAGGCCTATTTTAATTTTCCAATGTCTGATAAACTTAGGTCAAATTTTTCAGGTCCTAGACAAATTTATTTCACTTTGGTACTCTAAAAACAGCGAATTAGAACAACCTTTTTTCGAGACGTGTTAGTCTTCGTAGAAAACGACGATAATAAGATATCAAATTACAAGGAGAACAAATTTCGTTAAGTCAGACATACAGGTAAAATGACAATCGAATCTATACCTATTTAAAATGGCCATACATGTTCATCGCTAAATTAAAGGGTTTTTATAGCAATAATTTTGAAGACATAATAAGCTAATAATGTAAATATTGATAATTTTAAAATTAATAAAGATTGCCAATTCTAGTAATAATATTTACATTAATTCATATGAATTTGATTATTTAATTAATTGAAATAAATTGTAATTGAAACGCTCTATCAATTTATTGACATACGATTAATAAAATATAAACTTATGAAAAGTAATAACAATCGTATATTTAACATGAAGCATAAAAGAGCAACAAAAGGGCAGCGCTATATAATTTTTTATCAGCAATTTTCAGTATTACGCCGTTATCATCAATTTACTCGGAAAAAGTGAAAAAAAGGGAAGAGAGATGAAGAAATATACAGAAATATAGAAAAGTGAAGGGAAAAAGAGAAAACGAAGGAGCGAGGAAAGTCAGCAGCGAGAAAGCGACGAACTCATACAATTTCCGCCTCATCAAAGTAAACTGTCGTAACCCGTAAGTTAATAACGGGGAAAACTTACCACATCCACTCTTGTTTAACGATCCGCCATCCATTTCCCCCGCACCCCGTCTGCGGCTCCTTACCTCCACCCACGCCCTTCCGAAGCTTATACGAGCGCGCGGCCCCGCACCTTATTTGAGCATTTCCACGGCCGCCATAAATTTTCAGCAAAGAGAGAGAGAGGGGGGCGTGCGGGGGGCTAGGTGTTTCATAAAAGGGAATTTGCTTTGGACCCTAAGTGTCAACGAGGTGCGGCTGAGAGGGGGACGCGCGGCGAGGAGGCAAAGCGCACGTTAATTAAACACACCGCGCCGGTGGAATCAGCGCTCCGCCGGTCACCGCCCCCCGCGCCACGCTTAGATTTGCCTTTTCCCGCGCCGCCGGGCCTTGTTGGCGTCTCCGCGCGCGCTGCTTTTCTCAGAGGGAAATCGCAGACGGCGCCGACAACGCGCTCTGGAAGCGACGCTTAGTGTACTCGGCCAAAGGCCACCTTTGCCGCGCGAGCTTTCGCTCAACTTTTCCGCCCGCCCCTCCCCCCCACGATTTTCCTTTTTACGCAAGCACAATTTTCTGCTGGTTAGCTCGCGAATATCTGCGAGCTTTTATTATATGTGACGAAACACGCAGAGTAACATTTAAAAGCTTTTGACAAATCCATCACGTGTTACATCGCTCTGAGAATTGAACACTTGGAGATGATCTCTTGTGTGTATCAGATATTTTTTTAATTATTTTGTACACTTTATAAGGTCATTTTTAAGGAAAAATTTTTTAAAGAGCTTTATGTCATCAATCTTCTCTGACGTTACCATTTTGCGTCATATCGAACAAAACACATTTTACTTTCTTCCGATTTCAATTGTAAGAGGTAAAAATTCATTTTTAGCATTCGAAGAAGTTAAAAACAGTTTCTGACGGTTTCATAAAGTAAATTAAAAAAAGAATATTTTTCATATTCTTAGCAAAATTTATTTTCTTAATAACTTTTAATAAACTGATGATTTTCTGATATAAAATAAACTTACTGCAACATTGTCATGTTTAGATTTTTGTTGCATAAAAATTATATTGATCGACATTGATCTAAATGCACAAAAATTATGCGGACGCGCAATTTTTCTAATTCCCTGTAAAATAATTCGACTAAAAACCCAGCACTGCCTATGGACGCTAATTGGCCGTTTGACTTGATTACGAAATATGCACGGCCCTGCGCGCCGTAACTCTTTATCCAGCCGAAAGCCTTCGTTGAGGCGCCATTATCAGGCGCAAATAAGACGCATAGAAAGCCGTAAACCCCCGCGGGCTGTGCATGCCGCGTTAAACCTTCCCCGTGATTGCACGCTCGCCAAGTCCTACTTCTTCATCTGGCTCACTCCGCCCAGCTCGTGCCGCAAGGATATACCCCCTGGCCTTAATGTAATTGAGTTGTGTCGCTTCCTGGGGGCGTCGCCGCCCACGCCGGCCCCCAACCGGAAGTGTGCCTTATCGCGGCGGACTCGCTCGCGGAAAATTTCAGCTCGTCGGCTTTAAGGGAGCCTCCACGCGCCGTTAAGTGCAATGGACGCCGTCGTTGTCCCCGCGCCGAGATCCGTCGATATCCCGCGCGCCGCGCGAGCATTCATGAAAATTCACGATAAGTGCGGCGACGCGCCCCGGCGAATGGGTCTTACGACCCCCCGCAGGGGTGGGCCGATTTCGAGGCCAGGGCTGTGCTTTATAACGCGGGGGGCTATGGAAATTGCTGCCCCGCAACGATTATGACCGCGGGGTCTTGCGGGAAAGGATCCACCTGTCTTTTGTTTCGCCTAATGCAGCGTGCCACCCCCACTTTGTACCCTCATAGTTTTTCAGGTCGTGTGAAAAGCAACGGGATTTTCGTAGTATTATTGCTCGTGCAGAATTTCTTGAAAAAATGTCAGATCCACTTCACTCAAATTTTTTTGAATACTGATTTCAATCATTGCTTTATTCTGATACTAACATGTACTTTATTTAATTTTAGCAAGAAATTTATGTATCCAACTTTTAATTAAAAAATTGCAAGTATTTTATACAGATTACACGTATAATAAATTTCAAATTACCTATAGCAAAATCCAAACCTGATGTTTAAATCTCTTTTTAGATGCTTCACAACATTCTGCCAACGTCTTCTTAAGAAAAGTAATGTTTCAATTTCGCCATTCAGAAATAAAGCTAACCATAAAGAAACGTAATGAAGATTTTTTTTACTACCTTTTGCGTTTTGCGTCAAAGAGAATTTTCATTTCGCTTATTTGATAAGATTCAAGACAATTTTCTAATTTGAAAAGTCTTTTCCTGATCCTTATCATCTTATCGTCCCTTTTATTCCCTTCATCCCCGGTAGAACCATCTAACTTCTGCGCGCACGTCAACTAAAAGCCACATTCTGATCTTAGCTCTGAGAGAGATCTGCCGGAAAAAATTTAATAAGACGTCCAAGAAGTCCTTCTGCACATTTTTTCCGTTTATCTTCTTTTATATTTTTCCGCTTATTTTATCCGGAGCATTTAGCTGTAGGTATAATCTCACGGTGTAAGCCATAATAGAACATGAGACCAGAGATTTTCTTTCTGATGAAAAAAAATTGTTTCCATTTGTTAAACAATTAAAATAATGGCCGTAATTGTACGAAACGACAGTCATGCAAAAAAACATGATGTATTGATGTCACATAGTCAGAAGTTTATCTCGAAAGTTATCGTGGTTTATAGCAGCATCGACAAACGTTAAACATAGTCCTCAGTGATCATCAGAGTTTTATTTTACCTCAAAAAAAAGTAGCAACGCAGGAAAAGTCTCAACGTACCTCACTGGACGTTATTAAGTCGACTCGAGGTTTCTACGGATCTAACAATAAAAATCAGATTCTTCCCCGGCGATTCAAAGCCATCCGCTGGCATAAATCAACGCGTTTGGAGGCGCAACCTAAATCAAGGTCTTTTCGCCGGGGCCCGGGTCTCATTAAGGTAAGCACGGCCGGCACGGGAAAGAGGAAGGAGATTCGTCTTTAACACAATGCAGAGGCACGCGCTTTGCGCCGCGCTAAATGGCCCGGGCCATTCCGGCGGGGGCACCGGGAGGTAAATATACCACGCACCCGGCGACTGCCGGTGCGTCGGCTCTGCTCCCGCCGAAACCGACGAAAGCGTGTATTTGGCTTTGCTGGAGGCGTGTATATTTGTGCCCGCGGTCCCCTCCATCCCGGAACTTTACTGTTAATTTATATTAATGCCGAGGCGAGTGTGGCGAGCTCTGCATTTACTCCCGCCCCTGCGCCGCTCTCTCGCGCTACACTTAGGGGGCTTGTGTACAGAAGCTGCTCCGCAAAGTCTCTAGCAAAATATTTCTCTGAATTCGGCAATCTACCTGCCCGCCGCTCCTTTCTTACTTATAATTTTCTCTTCGAGATGCGAATTCCTTCTCCCTCCCTCTCTCTCTCTCTTTCCTTCTCTCTTTCACAATTCTTGCTCTTTGCGGCCGGAATATCAAACGCTTGCTTAGCAGATTCTATAATTAAGCTAGACTGAAGTGTGCACTCAATAAGGGTTTCCTACGATGTAGCTTCCGCAAAGCACGAACTTTCCAAGTTTACGGAATGGATACTTCACACATCATGTTATCTTCACGAAGTTAATAATATAGTAGTGACATTAAAGTATTTTAGAAATATATTTCCTAGATATAAACGCAAACCGGATTGAAAATGCAGTATGAAAAGATTATTGTCTTATATTTAATGAGCTTGTTAAGAATTAGTGCTATTAAACTTTTAATTAAATGATTTAATGTTTTATGTATTTATTTATTATTTATTTATATATTTATAAATTTACAAGCAGTGTCCTTAATGTATTAAAAAAATTTTACAATCTTGGCAAAAAAATGCATGCAAATCAAAATCAATTAAAAACTTTACATTAGTGATATTTGTTACTAGTAAAAAACACTTTCTTCCTATGCATAATACATTTCTCAGTTTTCATAAATCATTCATACAATTAAAACTTTCTCGCAATCGAAACATTTATTAAAATCCATAATTACAGGAACAAAGTCAATACCATCCTTAAGATTATACCGACGTAAAATCAAACTTGAAACAAAACGAAATAAAGTGGAAAGGAACGAAATAAAGAGAGCGAGGAAAGGAAATTGTAAAAATTACCCCTTGTTAGCAAACTACAGGAACTTTCTCACTTTCGCACTTTTCGCCCGAGAGCAGCTTACAATTTCTGGTGCTCGTAGCTCGTATTCAGACAACTACGTATTTCCATAGACTTTTCGTGATCATTTTTTTTTCTCTCGCATTTCTCGCCCTTGTTTCAGCGTCTTACAATTCATCCATTTTAGCACGAAGTTTTTTCTGTTCTGTTTTTATCGCGTTAAAAGTAAAGTGAGTTGTAAAACTTGCAAACTGCTCGCGCTTTCGAAAGCAAATTCGGCTTCATAATAATTCTCTTCTCGAAAATCAAATGTTTTGCTCCAATGTGATTCTTATGCGTACAATTTCACATTGAAAATAACCAAACAAGCGTTCGGTAATTAATGTCATATTTTGGTTTTATTAATTTGAATTTGAATGTTGATCAACAATTTATGTTACAGCTAAACAGCTATTAGTTAAGCCGAATATACAGATTAGTTCAGGTATTTAGTCATTAATTATATATTAATAACAGAAGTATCGATTAAACTTTAAAAAATAATAAGTGCATAATTATTTTATTTGAATAATAACAAATTCAATATATTATCCCCACTTGAAGATATTGACAAAACGATTAATCTGTATGTGCTAAAAAAAACCTCTGGAATAGAAAAGACAAAAAGAGAGCGAGAGAGGTACACAGAAAAGCCGTTAGTTGGAAATAAACTTACGAGTGAGTAATTAAACGCCGTGAAGTGGATTCAATCTTACTCTGGGATCTCCTCCAGATCAATGCGCCCTCAATCGCAATCTCACACCACTTTGATTTAGCTGGTATTTTCCTTTCCAGGAGGCACAGGGAGAGGGAAAAAAAGAGCTAGGACATAAGGACACACTGAGTAAGATAAAGGAGGTGTGCGGAAAACTAGACGAGAAAAGCGGGACTCAATTTAAAAGAGTCTCGAGCAAATATTGCATGTTTTGTGGGCGAGACTTATAAAAAGCGCCTATCAGAATTATAAAAACCTTTTAGTCTCGCTCTATATGCGAACTTATTAAACAATTATTATATTTACGGATTGAAATATCATTTGCTATTAACTTTAATGGTGAGACTCGTTATAAAATTTGAGCGTCTTACCTCTTTTTAAAAATGCACAAACTTGGTTCTTAATTAGGGTGAATAAAATCCTTTAGACAATGAATTTTGCAAATCTATTACTTATGCAAATAAACGGCGCTCCAGATTATTAGACGCTTTATAGGACAAAAATATATTCAAAATTATTTATAGAGGCTTGTTTGTCCACGAAATCGTAGAGCGAACAAGAAGAGAAGATGAGTTCGATGGTGCAAGCATTGCAGATTAAAAGTAAATATAAAGTGTTCAACAATTTGAGAGCTACGGAAACTTGAAACGCGTTTTTGCTGGAAAGTGGTTTTTTTAACTGAGTAGAGAGATTATTAATAAGCTGTAATTGTGCAAGCAAACTGTAAATAAAATTGCAGTCAATTATGTTTACAAATGACTTCAGAATATTGTATAATATAGTAGGTGTACCTAGAGTGGCGTTGACCCTTAAATGAAATTTGAAACTACTTTAGAACCATATAGAAAATATGTCATTTTATGATAACAACAATAAATTAAAGTCAAACGAGTTAGAAACTGTCGGCTCACTTTTGGTTACTCTCGTCATCCCATCAACGAAGCTGTGCAGATTACACCTCTTTTGCATCGACTCGACGGTGTGCTTACGCAGCCTGTCGGGTAAATTCAATATTTTCAGCCGGGAAATCAAGTTATCGAAGTCGGCGCCTCAATCGAACGTCTTATTGAATATGCAAAACTGCTGACATTAAATGGATCAACTCACTGAAAGTCACGTAGATGACTTTTAAGAAATTTTCTCTTCCCTTTCATATTAAACTGTCAAAATAATTAATGAAATTTTCAATTTTTTTATAAATTCTTAAAAAAGTAAAGCACCTTTTCAACACTACTACTTCTAAAAAGTTAAAGCCAGTCGTTTCGAAAAACAATTGCATTAATTCGAAAAAAGCCGCGTTAAAATAGATCGATCGTATCGCTTAAATAAGCAATTAGCGGGAAAAGTAAATTTTTCATGCTTTCTCTGGAAATTAGTAACTCATTAAATTTCCTCGGAAAATTTTCCCTTGAAAAATTCGCTCATTAAATTAGGCGTAATAGCCAAGCAGAAAAGCAAAGGGCGTAACGTGTAATTCAAAAAGTTTTAAATTCTTGGCCAAATTAAATGCCTCTTGAATTCCCCGCACTCGATCCATCTTGTATTTCGCAAAGCTTTGGTCTCTCCCCGCTCCTTCTTCTTTGGCGGAAAAATTAATCAAGCGTGGAAAAAAGTAGAAAGGCTCGCGTCGCCTCCTTCTCCGTCCTTACCTCCCCCTCTCTCTCCCCCCTCTCCATCCCTCTTCCTTTCTCTCTGTATTTAACGCTCAATCGCAAACGAATCAGGAGCTTTTTAAGCTCTTTAAACTCGAGCCGCCGGTCTCTTTTCTTTTGCTGGCTCTCACGTTTACCTCCTCTCTTTTGGCGCGTTCGCCTCTATAACCTCATTGGAGTGAAGAAGCGAAAGAAAGTAAGGGTGGGGGAGGAGGGGGAGGACTGAAAGTACCGCGGGTTCGCGCAGTCACGTATGAGCCGTAAAGTAGATCGTTCGCTCCTCCGCGCAAACGTAGCCGGCCGAGCTTGCGCAAGCTCTTACCATCCCCGGCTCCTTTCCGCGCGAGGCCCGCTTTCATAATGAAGAAAGTAAATTCACTTCACAGGACGCCCGGAAATCTTGATAACGAGGGAAAAAAATGCGATTACTAAGCTCTTAGCTGCCCGCGCTCGTTTTCCCTCGCTGTCTGAGGTGAGTGCTTTTAATTGAGGGAAGGATAAAAAATAGAGGGCGATGCGTGCCTCAACCCGAACTTTGAGCTTCTAACTGCTTTATACTTCTTTGAACTGTTTCATGAAAATGTATGCGTACATCATTTTATTTGAGTGCTGACGTTTTTGGTTATTCCCCTTATTTAGCGACAACAGCAAATTTCTCTTGCTTGCTTATCAAGTGCAAGCAGCTAAATAATTTCATTATAATGTTATTTTTGTATACATTGATTAGTTAAATCTGGAATAAACTGGATGGCGCGGTTCCAACCCGGATCGAAACCAAAAGGTAGTGTCAACGACTAGCTTGTAGAAAGCTAAATTCAATTAAAACAAATTATTGGAGAGATTTAACTTTTTATCGTTAGTGGAAAAGCGCAAAGATTTTATATCAACAGTCTAATAAATTGATAATAAACGCGACATATTTCATTTGTTCGTACACAACTGCAGCACATCGATTTATTTATTCTAGAGTCGGCATCAGTTACACTTTTAAGATGACATTTTTTTCGGTTTCACTTTAATTCGTCCTCAGAGCGCGGACTACTTTACAAAAATCCACGTAAAGCTGGGCCATGTTTATATTCCTAGAACGCCGAGTCCCGTGCTATATTTCACAAAAGCTTGGCCTTATCTGTGCGAGCAGCTAACCAGCAGAAAAGCGAGAATCCTGGGCGCGCTCGCTCTATGCACAATAAGTTTTCTACCCTCGCGCAGCTTCTACCTGCTTCGCGTAAATATTTACAAAAATTTCCGAATATTATCGCATATATTGTTTTGTTAATGTGGTAAATGCACTTATTATTTCTTTAATGAATTAATTAAACAAATTTAACGGTTTTATTTTACCTGAAAACTTTTTGAAGCCATTGCGAAGCTTTTGATAATTATCAGTATAATGTGCTATGAAATACGTAATAGTAAGTTTTAATATGAGTAATTTTTGTGTGAATGTATTTTGCCTTCCATGGCATTAATTTTCCAAGGTATCATTATAATTTTGAATTTTAGCTGCAACTTTAAATAATAACGACGATAATGACAAGCTATGCTACAATATTAAAATTGAAATTTCATTATGGTAATTTATTCTAAAATTAATTAAAACGACAACTTTATGGTTCATGAAGAATTTCCACATAAAACTTGCGCGGCAAAAAAAAGAAAAAGTGCGCGAGATGAATAAATTTATCGATTCTTACAGTAAAATAAATTTATGCCACGATTAATCTTTGTTGGAATCCATGTGGAGATATTTCACTGATGGTTGGGTTACATGTAAATTATTTGGTCTACGCAGAATTAATTAGTGGGCGCAACCAGTAACCGGCCACATATTCGCTGGAAACAAAGAGCATTTTCACTACAATTTCAGTAATTATTGTTCATGACTTTAATTGAAATACATATCGTGATTTTCAATTGATTGGCCAGTGAAAGCTGAAGTTACTGTATCGGTGGAGGTTTCTTCTGCGAGTTCTTCGGCGCTACTGCTCAGATAAAAAGGATGAGTTGAGGGAAAGCTCTGGTTCATTTGAAAGTAAATATCTTCGTGATGTTTGCCTCGAACAATTGCGTTTCAATAGTAAAGAAATATTTATTAACAGTTAATGCACAATTACTTTTTGTAGCTGCGCTATTTGAACACATCTTGCGGCAAATGAACTGTTCTTCAACTATTAATTTACGTCTATTTGTCTTAATACACAGTCATATTTGTTAACGTCTTCGTGCGAAACGATTCTTTTTGTGCGCGTGCAATCGAAACGAGTTCCGCCATTCATACCACCACGTACAATGCAACAAGAACCCTGGACGACGTCAGGAGCAAAGAGCCGCCGGCATCTCGTTCCGTCGTTTCGAATCTCATTTCGATCGGGTCCCTTCATCCGCGCAATTACGCCGGCTCCGCAGCGAACAATCGCCATCTGGAGAATACGCTGCCCACCGGTGTGTACAGGCGCCGGGCGTCGAAGGAGCGACAAAGGCACTCGGCGGCGGGGAGGAGGGGGGCGGGTGCCAGGAGGTCGAGGTCCGAGGCGCAATCCAACACGAACCAGAATTGGCACCGCCATAATTAGACGAGGGGCCGGTGCGCTCCGCGGGTCACGGCGCGCGCGCGTTAGGTTAATGCCGTTCTGGGATTTGTCCCGATTAACCCGTGCCTTCCGCAGCCCGCCGATTGCAGTCGCACTGCTCTCGCACGCCGTGCTCCCTCAAGCTCGGCGCTTCGACTTGTTCGTGCGGAATGTCCGGAAAGTTAGCTCGAAGCGATCTTCAAGAATCAAGGCAAACACTATACTGATATCAATTGTTTAACTGTATATAATTTTTTAATTGCAGATAATATACCAGTTTTGATCTGCTTGAACGTTATCACCGTGATTTTACGGTAGCTTAATCTTTGTTTTATTAGTAGTAATTTTGCACTTTATTTCAAACGCTAAATTTAGTATTTGTAATAAACGGAAGATAACCAGATTGCAGTAAATTTCGTTCTTATTCGCTGCTTAAATCGAGATTTAATAAAATTGCTATTTTCAATGATTTCAGGTCTTCTACTCTAGGGAATAAATCGCACAAGTGATTGGCTAGAAGGTGCAGTAAATTAGGTAAATAATTCAGATTCTGTTTCGAAAAGAAGTAAAGGATACATCCAGAATGGAAGCGTCGAGGATTGCGCTCGTAAAAAAAGCCGAGAGCCGGCGTAGATTGATCGACCGATCCCGTGGAGCGCGCACAAATTACAAGATTAAACGGGGATCCGATAGCGATTTTTTCCGCGCAAATAGCCCGATGGGCGAAGGAAAGCTCACGTCGGCTGCATGTGCGGTGGGCAGGCGCTTAAGCTCCGAGAGGAGGAAGGAAAACAGGAAGTACGAGCAAACGGCGAAAAAGTGCCACTCACCAATCACGGGCCGGAAAGGAGGGGAGGGGGCTTTAGGATTGAACTTTTTTTTTTCGATCCTTGAACCGTCAGATTCTGGAAGGGCTCGCGGCTAGCGATAGTCCGACCTTTTACGCGACCGGCGAGCTGGAGGCTAAAAGAGTACACTCGATAGAGCCGATGGAAGGAAATGGAGACACTTACATTTTCACAGTTATGGAAGTGATGTTTTTTTAGTTAATGGAGTTTGCTTCGTTTTTAAAAAGAAAATATTGGAATTGCAGAACGATTCCAATTAATTTGGCGTCCGCGATAATTATTGTTGACTGCGTGCAGGTATAATTTTTACTTCTTTCATATTCACGTAATTAATTCTTGAAATTTATTACCTTTTCTATTAAAACAAATTGTAGTGTAGACTGAATTAACAGAAGACTTTGACACTGTTGAATTGATTATTTCAAACTGGCTGAATGTATGCACTTGCAAATGTTCTTGCATCACTGGTCAATTGACAGATAAGAAACATAAATTAAAAGAAAACGACGATCTAATCGCCATCACGAGGCGTCAAATACGTTTTCATATTTACAAATAGTTCAATATTTTTCTTTTATAAAATGACTAAGAAAGCAGCAAAGTACTTGTGTACCAATTTTCAAAAAGTTCAATGAACATGATGTTATACATATCAAATGGGAGATAAAAAGAAAGTTTTAAATAAATAAAAAAAGGACTATGTAACACCAAGAACACCGCAGCTAATCAATTCACTTTACAGTAGCGCGAGCAGAACCTATGCCGGGGGGGGGGATGCACGTGGGTGTGAGGGTAATTATTTCACCGGCGTCATCCGCGCGGTGGAACGCGTCGTGATGAATGACGAGCAGCTCAGCTCGCTGTAGCTCACGACGCACGTTCCTCACATAAATCGCATACCCCGGCCGAGATGATAGAGCCATTTACCTCGCGTCGTCGTTATATGAGCGCATGCCTCTCGCGACTTAGCCCCTGCACACTCGATTATCCGCGCATCAAACGCCTCGGCGCAAATCCACGCCGCTCTTTGATCTGTTCGGACCTTCGATTTCCGCTTTTCTACAAAATTCATTGGTATAAAGGATTTTCAATAAATTGAGAAGTAAAACTTAATCAATGTGGATCTATTCTTATAACTTATTGGTTTCTAATAAATGAATCTAATAAAAATCTAATCAGTATTCTAACACAATTGAATAAGTTATTTAAATTTAAATTGGAAGATTTGAAATCTAATTATAAAAGTTTTTAAGTATGTTCAATCTACAATGAAGGAAATATCGGCAACTACCGAAGATACCAGAAATCCTAGAAATATCCCAGAAATCAATATTATTCTTAAGGCATTTATAATAGTTCAATAAAATTTTAAATAGGATTATCCACTCTAATCGGGAAAAATTACGTAAAGAAAATTAAAATTTTCATTATAATACAACATTGAATTATTCAATTCAAATGAAATAACAATCATCCTAATTCCACGTACAGTTTCTTACGAAACCATAAATTTTCAAATAGGTATGTTTCACAAAATTCTTTTGCAATCCACGATTTCGCGATAGAGAATTCCAACTAACGGTAGGCGCTACCTCGTGCGCAGAGGATGTCTATTCTCGTCCAGCAGCTAGTGCCAGACAAGAGCGAGTGTGGCAAGTTCGCGTTTCCTTGCGTATTGCCGACAGTAAGAAACCGTCGGCGTTTCGGGCTGCCGATTCGGCGGCGAGGCTTGGGTCCGCGCGCAGATGCGGAAAGCTTCGTCGCGGTAGGCCGAAGGTGAGCCGCGCCGTAGCGTTTTCTCCTCCGCCTACCCATCGGTTCGCCGGTGTACGCGGTTATAACGCTTCTGCCGGAACTGCTCCCTTTAACCAACCGTATACTCGGGGGTTTTCACTTTTGTTTGACGCGGCCTGCACGCTATCATTTGCGGAAGCATTTCCGAGGTTTTACTCCAATGGTGAACCCTCCGAGCGCGCCGCAAGCCTGTCGGATTACTGTTGCGCTTTTATTAAAATTAAATGTCAATCATTTAAATTTTTCAATTGCTGTACTTTTTAGATATCGCGCAATTTTTTTAATTCGATCTCTCTACCACTTGCTATTACAGTTTTTAGTGTAATGTTATGGGCAGCACGGGGAATCTTATTGAAGCTCGTCATGCATAAATAATATACAAGTAAGAGCTGGAAATAAGTATAATTCAGGGGAATGGTAGAAGTCGATGTAAAAAATGCATTATGTTTCTCCGCGCATTTCTTGGATATACGAACTAGCGGTAATGTGAAAAGCAGACAAGTGAACGACAGTTGGTGTAAGCCTGCACTCGAGTACGATGCACGCGATTATTTATAATGCACGAATGGGATTTGCGGTTTCCGGAGGCATTTATTTGTTCTTTCGGAATTTAGGAATACGATTTGTAACGGTAACAAATGGAAGTAGGTTAATTTTTCATACACTTAATTTGATAAATATTATTCAACATAGAGAAATGGGTTTTACCTACAATGTGCTCATCTGAATATTTGGTACCGAATTTGCTCACCTGAAACAAAATAAGATTTAACTAATTAGACAAAAAATTTTGTAATAACAGTGCTACTGTGATAATTATAGTTTCAAGATTCTATTTTTTACTATAAAATCTGTGGCTTCCTAACATAACAACTTTACTTCATTTTGATAGCACCGGATTTTATATCTTTTAGTCTTTTTTTTACTGGCATATTGCCCATTGATTATTTTAAGATCGATATTTTTGTTTCCGATATTATTACACCAGTGCCAAATAAACATTTACAAAATATCCGAACACATGCACTCCACCAACGTCAAATAATTTTTAATTCAAGTTTAGAGAAGACGTTATGCCGGAAACATATCTTCCGACGCAATGCTGTAAGCACCGAAAAATAAAAATGAATTCGTTTATATACACAAAGTGTAATGCAATGAAACTCTGAAACGGAGTAAAATAGTATTGCGCGCTATCAAAATCTTCAATTACGATTTTGATTTACTACGGAAAAATCTGGCATAAAATTTCTGCACTTTCACCAAGCACTCAATCGTAAATCGACAGGAAGCTCCTTCGATGCGCCGCAACCACCCCCTCAAGAATTATTCGCCTTAGTCGGCAAAGGCTTGGGCAGAAATCGAAGTAAGAAAAAAAAACGGAGCGATCGATGCAGGACGATCGGCCCTCCGCCGCGAAATATGGGTCATGGGCCATCAATCGCGATCATCGCTCCTCGGCTTTTTTGCTGACGACTTTCCTGCGCACCTCGCCTCCCCCCGGGGCTTTCTTCTTCCTTTCGTCATTCCCGAGTCCATCGGCACCGACGCCCAGGCGTCCATCGATCTACATCCTACATCGCGCTGCTGGCAATCTGCCGAGGGCCTCCGGAAGCCGACGAGCTCGGCCCGAGACACATCGGCGGTAATTGAGGCGCGAGCGCGCGACCGGCAGACGGCGCAGCCCGTGCCACCCGGCCTTTTCCACCTCGGCGAGTCCGCTCGCTCGTGCCGGCGGTTCCCGGCTGTCCATTCGATGCATCTTTAAGAAGTCCCCGGTAGCCGCCGGACGGGGAGAGGTAAACGCGAGGTTTCACTGCCCGGCCCGCGAGGAATCGTTACTATACAGTTTATAGATGTAGGTATACCACCGAAACGAATTTCCAGGACGTTTTAAGTCTCAGCCATTGGGATACACACTCGAATTTTTGTACGTGTCGAAATGACCTCTTTGTTGTAAAAGATAGAGAATAAAGAAGAAGAAAGTTTATAATTTACTTGTTGAAGACATCGGTTAACGAGAGGAAAAAAGTTTATTTTTATCTATAAATGAATTTTTTACTACAACAAAAGCAGAGAAAAAGTCCGGTAATTTAATTGTTTCGCCTTTCATTAAAAATTTGCTACATTTTTAATGAAATTCATTATTCGTTAATTTTCAGAGAAACAATATTTCGCAAACTAAAATTATTACGACGAGGCATATATTAAATCCCTATTGCAATAAAATTACCAAAAATAAGAAAGTATAGAAGTTTAATATTTTTATCAATATTTAAAAATTATATATTAAAATAGTATTTTCCATTACAATTTACAGGATGAATAAGTAATTATCATCAAAACCATCCTTTTTACACTGCTCAACTCTAAATTTTTAATCGAGTTTACCTCCAATATTGACCCACGCAGAATTTGAATTATACTGCGTTTTGAAGAACCATAATTATCAGAATTGCCAACACTTCAAGCAGGACTACCTCAATCACTCCAAGTAAAATTTTCAGAGCACAAGGGCGTTATCGCAGGAAGGGTATTCACATAAAGAAGGGCCTACTGTGGAGGAATGACCTGAGCTATTGCATAATGTATGTACATACCGACAACAGGGTAATTTAGCTACGACCCTGCGCAGACAATTAAAACACCGTTTAGAGAAAGAGTGGGAGAGTGAAGACGGTAGAGAAAGATAGAGAGAGAGAAAGTGCGTCGCCTCTCGCCTTCACATTCGGGCTCGTGCCTCCACACTCGGCTGCACGCGATAATGACCGCGCTACTGAGGAGCGTGACGGGTAGCCCCCCTCGGCTGCTCCTCTTTTACCTAAATGCATCGTTTCTTCTGATTACGAATTTCTCTTTTGGCTCGTCTTGCAATTACGTAGACGAGCATTTCTTTCTTTTACCCAATTTACAAATTCGACAGACCATGAAAAATTAGCACACATGTGGTTAACGTTAACATTAATGTGCAACAGGTTGACGAAGTACGGCGATAGAACATTTACGTGAAATCGTGTTGTTTAATGGATAAACTGATCATTATTCATGAAATCGATAGGAATAATAGTAGTCTTCCTAACAGGTTATCGTAAAATAGTTTACACGATACACCTAGTAAACCAGAAGTAATGAAATATAGAACCCTAAATATAGTACACTATGCAGCATTGTTAGTAAACGATCTGTGATCCGATTAAATAATTTAATGCCAAATTTCGCGCAAGAAAAAAAAATTAGGTTGAAACCATTAAAATTGCACGAGAAGAACCGTCGTAGAACAAAAGAAAAAAATTCGATTCGACCAAAATTGAAACTCGGGACGTTCGTGGAAAATTGATTTATCAACCACTTTGTCCTTTGAACAAAAAAAAAAAGAATAGGAAAAGGAAATAACCACCTCGCAAGCGCTACAGATAATCGTTCGCCCATTAAACAAATAACTCAAACATACACAAAAGACACCGAACACCGGGTCACGCAGCAATAGTTACGCGCTTCAATTGCCCGAAAAAAAAGAAACACTCCTTTTTACCTGGCGTGTACATACGTACACACACACGCACTAGCCGCGCAGGAGTTGAGCAGCGCCTGTTCCCCGGACTTCCTCTCTACTTCAGGAATTACCCGCGGCAATTTCCGGAAGTCAGACAGAGAGGAAACGCGAGCGTCGAAGGGGGACGGCGACAGGACAGGGGGGCGAGGTAAAAGCCTCCTCGTTGACCGGTTATAGCTGCTCGGGCATCAGATACGCCCGCGGCGGGGTCTCGAAGCCCGATGAGGAGTCGGGGGTGGCGGAGGGTCGTCAGGGGGGCGCTAGAAAAAGACGGCCTCTCCGCGGGAGAGCGAAAGAGAGCGAGGAGGCGGCCGTTTTTTTTTTCCTCGGACGCGGCCGTTCCGCGCGCGCGCGCGCGTGTGTGTGTAGCGCGAGCCATTATCTCGGCCGGAAGCGGAAGCGCACTCGGCTGCTCACCCACCTGGCTGACGTTCGCCGCCGCGGGGCCGCTGGACGTTCGAACGCCCGACCGGTGCGTATGTATGCAAGCGCACGTCGCGCTCGTTTGATGGACGCTTGAAGGGGGGGCTCGCCAGGGTGGACCGAGTCATCGAACGCGCCGAGAGTGCGTTGCGATATCAGTTACTGTTCCTCGCGTGGATTGACTTCAATCGCATGGGGGTTGACAGTTCTGTCCGTGCCGGCGTGCACTTCTTTTTCACTCGAATTTACAAATAAAACTGTGTTTCTACTGAAAATGCGTCATTCAAGAATTTGCGTGAAATTCATTGAAATTCAATGTATGATTTTATAATATATATTCGAAAAATAATTTGGATGCGAAGAATTAATATTTGCCGGATAAGAAAATTAATAATTTCTTTAAAAAAAAAGCTGCACGAGCAGGTCAATACGAAAAGAACCAGGTAGACTATTATATCGCGCGGATGACACGCGATGGTGCAATAAGGCGGGCTCTCGCTAGTTTTATTTTCCAGTTCCGAGTGTCCATCGGCCTGCACACGAAAGAATTTCAGCCGGCGTCGCCCTAACAGCCCGAGAGAATTCTGATATGTGGCTCGTGCCAGACGGCGAATAGGCGTTTCCTCTTTTAAGATCGACGACCTCCGACGCCTCGGCCCCCTTTCGCTCGGCTCGAGATCGTAGAGTGCGCCAACTTGGGCCTCTGGGGTGCGCGGCCTGGGAAATTGGAGGGATAACCCTTTTCGTTGGCTCGAACCTCCTTTCTTTTATTGCGTCCATCAGTTCGATCTGCCTTTGGGGCTGGATGGATAAATGGTCCGCGTTACGAGGAGAATTATTGAAAAACAACTAAAATATTGAATTACATGAGTTTAACATGAGAAACACTGATTTTTCATGCGACGGTAATAAATTGCATGCTGTGAAATTAAACTCCGTAAGAAATGGTTGAGAGAGAGCAAGATTTAGGACTTAACTATTTAATCGGAATTTCATAAACAATCCTAGAGATAAATAAGTCTTTTGGTAATTTTTATAAACATTTTCTTACAGGGCTACAAAAACCGCATTGTTCGTACTGTGAAGGTCTCGTAACCTTAAGCTTTCAAGTCCCTGATTCTTGCTGCAACAATGATTGCCTAATTTTCTCTATTCTAATTAAAGGAATTTTCGCAATTTCGTCGATTCCCCAACTACGTCGCCCTGGTTGAAAAGTAAGTGGTCCCTGACGTCTCCTTTCTACCTGCATTCACACCCGCGGGAAATTAATTTTGAACTAAGGGTTAATTCTGAGCCTCAATACACACGCACGCGTCTCAATCAGTTGAAGGAGCCTCTTGGCAATTGGTATTTCACACATAGAACGTCGTTCCTGACTAGAATCATCTGACAATTAATCCGTTTGTAAAAGGCGTTAACTGGGAATTCGATTTTCTACCGAGACAAAGACTTCTTCATCTGCATTTCCATTTTCCCTTTTTCAACCTCACCTTTTTCAACTTTCTTGCACTGCACCTTGTCACGTATGTGCACTGTTCGCGTTTCTTCAAAGGAAATTTGACTTTCCTTGCTGAGTTTAATTAAACACAATTGATACTATTTTCCAATTTATTATTAGCATCGCTTTAGTGCGTAGCAAATTTCAAAGGAAAGCCTCGCTCGCAAGTGCCTACTGGCTGGTTTTAATAAGTCAACAGCTGCAAGCGCTAGTATAGCTACCGTGACTCAATTATATAAGTCCTGGTATAAAATAATTGACGTGCCGAGCTATTCAGTTCAGCGAATGCGAAATAAAGCATCTAGAAACAAAGCTTAATGTCATTATCAATGTCCAGGATACTCGATATTCGATAGTTGGTCAGTGTTCTCTTCACCGCGCGAAAAATCAATCGCATTACTGACTACGCAGTGAGTACAGCACACATCAAATAAGAAGGCGGATACGTTGCGTTGGAGATGTATGTTCGTGAGGCAGTCGAATATTCATGCTGCTCTATCAGAAAAGTCTGCCTTCAACATGTCAGCGGAAATATGAAAACCTACAAAATTCTGATTTAAAACTTACAAAATTCTGCTCCTCTCTAAAAAAATCTTCGCTTTCACTGTATACGGGTCATTGAGTTCACGTACATACAAATTAGTTCTCTTCGGGTCGCGTTCAGATCATGATGACACTTGCGGTTTCGATACACGGCAGGCGCCAAAACGGGATAGAATAACGTATAAAAACAATTTTACCAGATTTTGAAGGAATCCCTTCAGATTAGCATAAGTTTTAATTAATACATATTATTCATCTGGCAACACTGCGGGTAAACTGTTCAAATTAATCGCATTCGAAGCCGTTTAACCGTAACTAAGAGGGTTTTCGGTTCGCCGCTCCCCTCCCCCGATACACAACTCCCGCGGAGAAATCTTAGAAGTCTTCTCGTTGATCGTGGTGTAAGATTTAAGCAACGAAATTAGCATCCATAAACCAAAAAACTGATCGATGCCGAGGAAGGGTCATCCGGGTAAATGAGTAGGTTCATTACCTAGATTGGATCTCCTTGTTTGCTTGCGGTGATGAGTTTTTAAAGTTTATTATGGTAGCCCTCGGGGTGTTGAGTTCCGTCTTACGGAGCTCCTGTTACGAGCTGGCCGCACGTTCGCGGTTTTCAGTTTTAATCGAAAAACCAACAATGAAAGTATCGTCCTACATTTTTAATATACGAATTAAGGGATACCGGAATAAAATGGCAAATAGTAATTTTACGCATTTATCCCAATATTTGGTTATTCCTCTGGGCCCCTAAATTAAATGTAATTGCAAATAAAGCATTTAATAGTTTAGTAGAAATAAACAAACCTATTTATTTCTACGTAAATTATACTCATTTCTCTACATTGTTTATTATGTGGCATAAGAAAATGAATAAATGATAAATAAATTAGTTGAAGGGTCATTATAAGTAGATATATGGTAGGGAGTAATAACATTTATGAATATGCACTGCAAAATTAAAAAATTAAGCTAATGCAATACTGGATGAATTCAAGTTTCGCAACATCATCGTAGGTCGAGCTAATTTATACTTTTGCAAACTCGTCAGATTAATTCAGAAATCATAAGAAAAATTCATTACGTTCGGCTTATCGAGATTGCTGTCTGAGATACTGTGAGCAAATAGCGATTGCAACAAATGGCTCACGGTTTCATCGAGAAGAGGACGAATTTTCGCTGTTACAAAGATTGTTTTCCTGCCTGGCTAGTGTCCAAGGCACCGCGGCTCCAATGCGTTCTAAATTCCCTTCCATTTCCAGCTAGTGCAAAAGTGATTTCACTCAGACAATTAAATTAAAAGAGTAGTCGGTCGGACGGAAAGAGAGAAACGACATCGAACATCGATTCTATTATTTCCCACCATTGGGAGCTGGCGTTAATAATTTGATTATTTTTTATCCTTTAAAAAGCTATTAATAGACTTTCGAATAATTTCTTATTTGCGGATATTCTGTACTGAGAAAAAAATTTAGTTGATTCAGTTGCAATTTCGCTTATATATACATTTAACAGAAGATGCTATGTTATTTTGACTGAAAGGAAGCGTTGTTAATGCAACAGTCACTCTAACTCTTCTATAAATTAATATTGAAATATTCCTATCTACAAACATTAAATTTATTACACAGCTTTTACAGAGAATCGTTTAATGCTCCATATGGTCGGACCCGACGGATAGTCTCTTTTATTTCACTACTCTCAGACCCTCCTCGTCTTGAAGTGCATACTTCGTGCCTGCCCCTATCCTCCTCGAGGTTCAAAAGCGGCAGTAGTTAATGCAGAAAACGCTCACCCACGCACATCTCTTATATGCACGTCGATCATTAAACGGAATAATTCATTCGGCGCGATACCTTTGTAAGTTCAAGAATTGTCATGTGCAGAAGGGGAGGATCATAAAACGGAGGACAAACTTTTAACCACAGTACGACGTACAAAGTACTGTTTGTCACGTTTATGAATTTACACGCTAGCAGAAAGAACATTTGTAAAGACGTATAATTATTTCGAATATGGAACTCCGTTTAATTAATAACCATTAAAATTTATAATAATATTTACAAATTTTAAATTCAATTTATCAGCTTTGATCGTACATAAAAATCGTATTAATGACTTCTATCAAAAACAATTTAATACACTGCAGTGTCATTAAATTACTGCAATATTTACCTGAAATATTTTTATTATGAATAGTTTTAAAGATAAAAGGCGTAATTATTAGCATTAATTATTATGAATAAGTGACTTTACGGATCAAAGTTCACAAGTGTTTATTTTCTTTAAATTTTAAATATTATGGATTACGCTTGAATGAATTACTGATACGTTTGATTATTAATGTGGAAATAAAGCTTCTTTAAAAGTCTGATCAAATTATTCATTTCAAATAAAAGTCCACGATTGTTAGTATGTTAAGTACGCTGTTGTATAAAACGACCTGAATTAAGGAGGGCAGCTATTAAGTCCCATCATGAGTAATAGCCATGCACGCCAAAATGCTTGCCTGGTATAGTTTTGCTTATTTGCAGGACCACTAGGTATAAATATTTTGAATGTTTTATAACGCGAAATTTTAATAATGCAATAGCTTGAGTAATTTGAAAATTCATTAAAGCCATTATTATTTATTATCATTTTTAAAGTATTAAACGGGTTAGTCCTGCAGAGTAAAATAAAATAAAATAAAATACAATTAAGAAATATTATTAAATTACTATAAAATATTTGAGACTGAATACCTTTTTCTACTGTGGTAGATCTGTAATACATTTAGAAAGATTAAAAACATTTCTATTTAAAATTACGATTATTTTTTTTTCAGTTAATCCTCAACTGCCAAGAGACATTTTAGGAAAATCTGGATTTTTAAAAATATATTAATGACATCCAAGTTGAGATAATCACTTTAAATTTATCGCAATTATATTTTAACTCTACGTGTTGCTATTGACTTAGGTATTTTTACCAATCAAAATTAACGTAAATCAGCTCTTTTTTTAATGAGATTAAAAAGATGTTATTTGCGCCGTATGAGACTTGCGCTATATATATATTTGCATATCTTTGCTCGCCGTTGAAACGATCTATACGCAAAAGTTGGTGGCGCACATTGCCCAGCATGCATACACTAATAATAGCACGTCTCTCAAGAAAACTCGGTCGCGTCTGCATCTATGTTATTATGTATTATTATCATTGAAATTTTAAATAAAAAAATAAATATTTCAAAATAAATTTCGTTAATTAGTGTGCATCATTATCAAAACATCATCATTTTGAATCTCATAAGAAACTACTCTTTCTGTAGAGCAGTTACGTTTAATGTAATAAAAGGTAGGTAATACACCCTTTTCCACTCAGCCGTGTACTTGTACAAGCGTTAATTAACCAGTTGACCCTCGGTGCATCCCAAAAGTTACGCTCATTATTCGAGGATCCATGAAGAGGCAAAAGTCGAGCAATCCATATATTCTTTTAAAGCAGACTTCAAATGATGACCCAATTTTATGCACGCGTAGTCACAAGGCAGTCTCGGCTTATATTCATGGCTCGACTTGCGAGCTTGACGTATTCTCGAGGCTAAAAAAAGTCCGCATTAAAGCCCGCAGCCGCAAGCTCGCACTTATTCCCTCGAGTCCCCCGGCCTCTTAATCCTTGACGCGTCGAGGTTTTGCCGCTTTGCCTTTACATCATATACCCACGCTTCTCGTTATACGCGCGCGACTGATCTCTTTACCGCAGAACCCCTCGCGCCTTTGTTTTTCGCCTTCTTTTCTCCCCACTTCCCCTGATGCTTTGCCTCCTTTGAGTCCGTGGTTTTTTCTGTACTGCGGGGCTACGTAAATTATCCATCAAAGAAAAATTGTGAATGTTTAGAGGTGGTGGAAAAGGAATAGGGATTTTTACTGACTTATTCTCGTAATCGTTGATATTCTGTATATGATAACTGCTCTTAATTTAAATTGTTGGCTCTAATTGAGAAAGAAAAGGTTGGGATCCTAATACGTAGGTATTTTTATACTTTTATGTTTTGAAACTGCACACTTGTACCTGATTAAAAAAAGATTAGTTTTTTGACGAGACGACGCAGGGCAGAGAGAAAGAGAGGGGGAGGGAGGGCGAAAGCTGCAGAGCACGTGTAGCGCACACATTTGGTTGACATCCGCTGAATTGGACCTCACTACTTGACAGATATATATTATTAAAATTATTGAACTCTACACTACTGCTACTACTTTTTGACGATTTAAGTTTTAATTATTTAAACTAACGTTAAAATAACTTAAAGATAGGATAATTGGCAACATTGATGCTTGAATAAAAAGATGAAGAAAATAATTTTAAAAGTAATTCCTGCACAGGAAATAAGCTGTTACTTGCGTTATACATAAGTTACTGTTTCAAAGTTTCTGATATTATAGAGAAAGGACTCGAATAAACCTAAATCACTTAATAAAGAAGTGCGCGTGTTTCACGCAAGCTTGAATGTTCTTAGTAGTAGTTAAAGAATTTTAAACCAAGCTGAACTCAATTATTACTACGATTTCCTTGTAGGAGTAAACTTTGATTAAACATTGCGAAAAGTAATTCTATTTTTAATATAAATTTACTTTGGCGTTTGTTCAAAACACACTAACACCATACTGTCAAAGATACCGCGGGGTCATGCAACACCATCCGCTCAGTCTCCGCACATCAAAGAGTACTACGAACATTTATCATCACTCATCCTCTAAAGAGAACTGAAAACAATCAATCCAAAAGAGGATCCGGCTTTTCGGGAGTCCGAATCGAGCACGTGACGTTGAACTGACCTTGAAAGTGACCGATTAGAAGCAGGCAGCACCACAGGAGGCAGCAGTAGGACCTTTGACATCCCATGCTGTCGGCGTGGAGCGCGCGCTCTTCCACTGGTCGGCGCGTCGTATCCACCCCCCGAACGGACCAGTGTCCAGCAGCTCCTGGAGGCCTCTTTCACCCCCGCACTTCCGAGCGCAGACGACGTCCGCTCCCTTCGATCACGGGGAGGCCGGCGGCATCGGTCACTCGCGGCGAGCCTGCGCCAGGCGAACGGGCACACGCTCGCGCCCGAAAGTAGTAGCGCCGGGGCGAGATCGGCCGGGGTGGGGGAGGCGCGCGCGCGACGGCGAGGAAGGAGGCCAGAACCGCGCGTGCCGCGGAATCGAGCCAAACTAAGCGGCAGCGGCTGCTGGCGGCGGCCCGTCGCGGCGAATAGCGCGTCCCCCTCTCCGCGCGCGGCGGGTGTACGCGGCGCCGGGAGGGCGCGCAGGCAGCGTCGTTGCCGACGGCCACGTGAGGCCTCACCTGGCGGCCCGGGGCCGACGCCACCAAGGGCTCACCTGTCGCGCGGCGGCACGCGCCGCCAGGGAAGCGGCTCGATCCTTCGGCCCGCTCTTTTGCGGCCCCGCAGATGCGCAGGGGGGCTTCCCGGCGGAGCGACCTTCTTTTTATTTTTAGCCACGGAATTCGGACCCGCGCCGCGAGTCGTCGCGCTTCGACGAACTTCCGTTGATTTTTTATTCTACGCCGGGGCTCAGCTGTGCCTTATGGCGCGAGAGCGCGCTCGCTTAATGCGAGATTAAGCGCGGACAAAGTTCTGAGCTGTCAGTTGCGGGGTCGCACGCCTTTACGGCAGGAAATGGAAAAGGTTTACGAGTAACGTATAAAAGACCGGTTTATATCGAAACGGTATGGAACGGTAGTTTTTTTGATATTTTAATATTATTAATAAATTTTGCGGATATATCGAAACCATTCACATAGCGGATGCATATCTTTCGATTAAATCTGGATTCCCTTTAGCCCACTGGATTGCGGTATTCACGAGGGTGGTTATCAAAATAATACAATATACCACATGTTAAGGACGTAACGTCTTCTTTCTTTTTCTACTGATAGCCGCCCTCGTGAACTTCACTATCCCGTAGGTCGAAAGGAATCTAAATGGTTCCGATATGACCGAAAAATCTTTACTTTATTAGTTTTTTAAACAGTCAAAAATTCTTGGGTTAATAAAGTTGAAATACTTAATTCATATAAAAAATTTTTTCTATTTTTGGCTATTTAAGTTAACCAATCAAATTGGTTCTTTCAATGCTTCGCAACATCCTGCCACCCCTTTTAAGATATTAAGAGAGGTAATTTTTATTCTATTAAAGTGTCTATTTCCTTAATTGCGATCAAATCATTGTAACCTCAATTCATCTTTTATAAAAATAACATATATTAGAAGTTCCATTTGTTACTGTTGATTATTCATATAAGCGAGGTACTTTTTTCTCTTCAAATGAAGCTTTACACGAGAAGTTTCCAAGCACTAAAAAGAAATTGATTGCATTTAGTTAAAGTGCAAAACTTACACAACGAGACTTTTTTCATCGCCTCACTCGTCGGGCGATCTAAATATTGCGGGATCGCGGAACATTCGACGGTGACTTCATCCCCGCTTCGTGTCGCCGAAAATGTCAATGATCGCACTGCAAGCTCGCGCGGTGCTATTTCTAAAACTGTGTTAGTCGAGCGCTCATCCCGCGCGTAACCATCAACTCGCCCGCGCCCTCGTTTATTATGATATTCCGGCTGGCGCGCAAAAAAATTGCGAGAACGAAGGGGGCGAGAAGATATAAAGTTTCACATAGAGCCCGTTATCGCTCTGCCCGCTCAGAAATTGTCCGATAAATCAGACCACTTTCCACGGGCTTCACCGCGCGCACTAACTTAATTTTCTTTTCATAAAATAGAAAAAATGAGCTTTTAAAATGTCCTAGTAAAAATATTTCGATCGCTATAGTTATGAAAACGTTGTAGCTTTTTTGCTGCCTCCCTGAAGAAGCTTTGCAGTAGGAAAAAGTTGTTAATGTAATAAAAGATATAGAATCAAAGATTGAGAAAACTAGATACCAGTATATCTGCCGTTTGTTAATGTACTTCTATAATAACTCAAAAATGAATATAGTAAACAAGCCTACTTATTTCTTTCTCTCAGATATTAAAGAAGCTAATTAAGAAGTTACGATAAGAAACTAAAGAACGAGGAAATGTAATTGTTTTTTGAAAATTGTATGCAAATTTTAATATTTTATTTCTGCGAAACTAATGGCGAATATGCATACATTTTGCCTATTGCATTTGCGCAATTTCATATTGTCATAAAAATAAAATAAAATAAAACCTTTCATTATTTATTTGCTATTCTATTATTTTAAGAGTATGAAATGTAATTTTATAAAATTAAATATTTCTACCACTTGAAATTTAATACATCTACAATATTTATATAATGTGAAAATATTTTTTAACGCACTTTGCTTCAATTTGTAAGTACACATAGAGAAATCCCGGTAGTTTCTTTGACTGCAATTTGTATTTTTAATTAAAAAAAATCCACGCGAACTGCATAAAACAGGATCAAAGTGGATTGATGGAATCTCCAACCCTTGGCCCTAACGCGCAATTAAAAATCCACGCCTTTGACTTGGCGGATGGTAGCGTTAAAATTTTTAGGCCACGCGCAAGCTCACCGACGGGCGCACACTTGGCTCTCAGTGAAAGCCAAGAAAACTCATTGCACCCGGGGAGGCTTTCACTTTGACGTTTGCTCTTGCGTAGACTTGCCGAGCGACGCTTACGCTCACACGCGTACGCGCGCGCATGCAGCGCACAGTTTTTTTTTTTTCAAATGGACCGCCGGTTATAAGGGCACGACCCGCTGCCGCAAAAAAACACACAGAGAGAACAGGCGCCCAAGTTGGATGAAGGAAAAAGCGAAACTCTTATGTTAATGCGTGAGCGGCAATCTTTTGCCAGACCAGGCGAATAGTTTTAAATTAAAGCGCGCTGCAAATGCATGCGGTTACACGGGCACAGCTTCGGTCAAAGGACACACATCCAAGTAGATCTTTGAGTGACGCCAACTTTCTAGTCGCACAATTGCTTCGTAAAAGTGAGCTCGTTTTTTTACGGGATTCTGCACTAGAATTTTTACATGCTTTTGACTGCCTCCCGCCTCAAATGATTACAAAATTTTCCATGCGAGAATTTTGTTTCTAGTTAAAAGCCTAGTTAAGAGGCTACCGTATATCGACATTACAGCTTAAAAAATTGAATTAACAAAACGAACCGTGTAGAAATAAATAATCCCCTTAAACAAGTTTTTTGCATTACTAGTTTATACAAAATGAAGGTCGACGCTTGGGGCTTAGAAACTCCTAATTTAAAGGGATTTCATCAAAGTTTTTACTCCACTGGAATTCAAAAAAGTACCTAACTCAGAAGGTACTAACTCGAGTTAGCGTTGAAGGGTACTGATACGGTAGCTCCACTATCAAGTCTCAAGCTCAGTTTTTATTTTGAAATCTTTGTAATGGTCGAAATTCGTTGTATTTGCTGCTAATTTATTAAAATGATTAAATATTGTACGTGCAGTACAGGTACGAAAAACAATATTATGCATTAACGTTGCCGAATGAAATCGCTCATTGGAAAAGAAAAGGTTTCATTTTAAAAATGGTACGTGTCCAGTTGGCATTTTTAATGCCCTATGGAGTTTCCTTCTAAGAGGAAGAGCTGAAAGAATCAGTGCGAGCAGCTCCGCCCTCTAGTCGTAACGTTACATATCTCTTTCCGAGTCTTGACTTACCATTGTACTTTACGTCTGGCAAAATCATGCATGGCAGACCAAGGGGAACGATGAGCCTTTTATTCACCTAGCAAAGCTTCGGCCGCTTTGCAATGAGAGTAAGCCTTAGGCAATGAAGTGACTGTTTTTCTTTTATTTTTTCTTATTCCAAAGTAAACACAAAATAAACTTATTCAATGGTTACAAAAGTACCACTAAATTGTATCATCATCACTTAAAATTATCAATCGAAGAAATTGTAAGTATTCGTGTGTATCAGTGATATCGTGCTTATGACATAAATTGCGAATAATGTCAACGTTTTTCAGAAAGTGGTTAGCGCATCCGAGCTTATCCTATGCTCTGAAGTTTCTATGCTTTCATGCTCATGCTCAAGACTAACAAATCTTGTTTGCGCAACATTTAGGTTCTGTCTGTAATGCTTCCTGAAAAAAATAAATTGTCATAAAAATCGACTTTTTCGTCAAATTGCCCCAGAACCTTACCTTAAAACCGCGTGAACGTCACGTAGAATATAACTCTTTATTACGTGCCGCCTAAATGTTCTATATTAGTTCCATTAAAATCTGCATCAAAGTTGAGACGGAGTTTGCGATACAGTTAAAATTACATTTAGAAAACGAAATGCTGCTTCGTTTACAAGTAACAAACGGCGTCAGGTCGTCTTGACTATTCCAGCGCGGGAGGCGTGAACGAAAAGTTAACGCGCCGCGGGTAATTTAATCACGTAGGCGCCTATCAACAAGTTATTTGGTTACCGTCGTTCGGGAGGCCGTTGTCCCCGCCCGAGGCGGCGAACAATGACGGCGGCAAGAAAAAGCACCGTGCGAAAGTGTGCCGCGTGGAAATAAAATTCCCCGGCGGTAAGTTAAAACGTGACTGCACCGCGCGCACACTTAATCGCGCTGATGCTGACTTATACGCGCGCGCGGGGGAGGCTTGGGCCGCGGTGGGGAGGTTGCCCGCGCAACCGGGCTCTCGCGTGGAGCTCGAGCCGCAGGGGAAACGAGTTCGACCACGCCATCGGGCGAGGTCGGCTGAAACTACAAGGCCAAGTGAAACGACCGCAGGCCAGAGGAAGCTAGAGAGGCGGCGTGTACCGACTGAGACCCGGGGCGTCGGCTATGAGCGCACGACTGACATATAGCTACCGGGTGCAGGTGCGAGAGAGTCGCAGGTGAAGGAGATTAATGGACTTACCGACGCAGGTTGTGTGACCTGCTACACCTGACGAAGCACAGTAGCGCCCTGCATTTGCCCACCTGCAGCTCCCTTAGTAATCCGCCAAGTTAGCTGTGATTTTCTGATAAAGTAATAAACTATAAGTAATAAATTACTAAACTTGGTCCCTAACATTTTTTAATTTTCAAGCAAGTCCTTTTACAATTTCAAAGCTTCCTCTAGAAGAAACAAGTTCTATATTTTATAATAACCGCAACACAGACTTGCTGTTATTGCTTTAATCTCTAAATCTGAAAATGTGAAATTCACATAGAAAATATGAATATTAACATATTAAATGTAAGAAGACGTCCACATATTGAAATATTTTTACATTTTCGCAAGGAATTTCAGTGAATTTCACATTTTCAGATTTAGAGGGTATAGAATTTTAATAGTTGAGATGTATGATAATATTTTTTTCAATACAGGGTATAATATCCTTGATTAAATGTAGCCTTGAAGTTTGCTTTACCAAGTCATATCATACTTTTCAGTAAGGTCACTGCGACTACATAGTGTAATGTTTAGGCAGGCTGCTGCGATTCCTGTAATGAACAGCACAGGGGCGCATATTACTCACTTTTATTAAAAGAAAAGGCGTATCTTCGCTACAAGATACGCAAATAAAACATTGCACTATACCATTCACCATCTAAGCAAAGAAATTGCAAGCTAAGAATATAAAATTCTTTAAAAATTATACTCGATGAAAAATTTCTCCCATAATTTGTACACGTCTTCTCCATAATTCTTGCAGCGTAGAGGAAAATTGAAATAATTTCACCTGCGAGACATATTGAACTAGTATTTTCTTCTGAAGACGTCAGTATAAAAGTCTTTTTCCGCGTGTACTTCCGGGTGGAGATCCTGCGGGAAATTCGAGCTGAGTAGCACACTTCCTGTGGCGTTTCCCTACGAAAACAGACGAAACAACTCGAAATACGACTTCCAGCCACGCTAGACTAGAAGTAGAGTCGCGTCGACGGGCGTTTTTGCCAAGCGCGCCACCACGTTATTGCTAAGCTGCCGCGGGAGTGTAAATTTATTCGGCTGCAAGCATTTCACTGACAAATGTTTTCTCCGCCTTGTTAATGCAGTGTACAAATACTTGAACATGAGTGGTATAATTGTGCTTTGTGATAAGCTTGAAGTAAACATTTACCTGCAAGTATACCAAAGAGCAAGCAATAAAGAGGCTCTAAAATATCCTTGATTATCATGCGGCGTGGATTTAACTGACTTGCTGTATTGTGACTAGTGTTATTAATTTGCAGTTGTTTTCTTCTTTTCGACTAAAAATAATAATAAAAAAAAAATAAAATCTATCTACCTCTTTCTTTCTAAAATATTACCGCTTGCGCTCTTACCTAGGAGCTCAGTATTGTGAGCATCAGCGCGGCTTGCTTTTATTTCGTAGAAATGTGCGCACCAACCCAAGGCTCCCCAGTAAGACTTGAAAGTTTATAAGCGAATATACATTTTTGGTTGAACATCCTAACTCCCCTTCTTTTCCTCATAATCTACTTTTGCAAATCAAGATATTATTTCGCGTGGAGAGCAAGGCAGGCGTCCCGGCCAATGCGAAATATAAGGAAGTCCTCCTGATGCTGAATAATGCATGCTGCCTGACGGGAACGAGAATTTGAATAAATAGAAAATGAAAATTTGAAAGAAACACAATGCGCGATGAAATTGCCATTGCGTTTGTTTGGTAATCCGAATGTGCAAGGAATCGCGAGAATATTGCTCGCAAAGACCTCGCACGATAAACCTATAATATGCAATTGAAAAAAACTTGTGCGATCAATGAGGCAATAAAGTAAGATCGTTTGGCGGTGGAGATTTTCTCATAAATTTTAACGCAGAAGAGCTTCGTTCTCTAACAAACTGCCTTGGTTTCCACAGAGAACAATGAAATACATCAAAGTTTCATTTTCCCAAGTCTTAACAATTCACTTCGCAATACACATATTTCCGCGCGTTCGCTATACCGTACACGGATACTGCACTTGCCCCGGTGCAAGCCATCTGGGTCTGGCGCGAATATGCGTGTAAACTTATAGCACAGGGAGATTCAGCCGAATAAATAAGCATATATATTGCATTCCAAAAAGAGCGCAGTCGAGCTTGCCGGCTAAATGTATAATTCTAAGATTGGAATCGCGCTAAAACTATAGAGAGATCAAGACTGCTTTATTCTCTTTTTTTCCTCGCGATTTGCTTTATCGCGCTCTACAAAAAGGTCGGTAAGAAGCGCATACAATTCTCGAGTTTGCGAAATTCAAGATTTTCCACTCCTCTGGTATAGAGGAGGGATGAAACTTGAAAAAAATCTCTTCAACGGATACGTTAAATATATTATGCGTAACATCCTTGAAAGAGTCTTTCTGTAAAATGCGAAATTTCCATTTTTCAAATAACTCGTTGAGTCTTATCCTTTTAAAGCTTTATCGGTCCTGAGCGATTATATAACGATTTACTTCCTTTTCCCGATTATCTTTTATGAAATTGTATCTCGCATGCGCCTTCGAGTGTAAAACCTTAACACGTTATATATGTACTTCACGATAGTCGTATAAGGTAGTCTTTAAATTCAGCTATAAACAGTTCGTGAGTACGATATGAGTAACATTACAGACTACAATGTGTACTTGCTGGAAATTAAATAGTTTCTCTCAAGATTTCCATTAATTATTAATGATGACCCTGATTATAAATAATTATACTTCGAATTCTAGCTAGAAACTCGTTATCTGCCGGTTATTTTTGCAAAATTTGGATTGAATACCATGAATTGTTGATTGCTTTTCAATTTAAGCAGTTAGATTGTAGTGTCCATTGATCCCGATAACATCCGAGGGATCAAAGCGACCGCAACGGTCAGCTCTGCTCGGGGCGATCGGTTGCCACCGAGCCGACGATGAATCGATGGGCCACAAGATTTTTTAAATGCCCTAACAAAAAATTTAGCCATTTTAACTTGAATATTGCGGCTAAATAATTGCTAACGGAACTGGTCAGAAACTAGTTTCCAAGCGAATTTAACTAAACTTTGTGCTAGTTTTGTGATACAAACTTTCTATTTCTTATCTTCTTGATTCGAGTAAAAGTCGCTTTTAAACGAATAATTATAATTCAAATACAAATAACAACATTTGTAAAGATTTTTCTTAAAAGAATATTATTTATACTGCTACAAATTTGTCATCCGACCTTATTCATTTTCATTAGCGTATAATTTATCTCCATACAGTCACGGAATAAACTTGCAATCATTTGTAATTTAATTTTTCAGTGCGTCTATCGCATTAACTTTTCCGTAAAATCTTATCTTAGTTGCCGCGGAGAGTTCCACTTGCCAAGGAGTTAATTTGGAAGTTCCCACTGCCAGGCTATTCGCACATTAAACCCCTTCGTGCACGGAGTCGGGCGCTAGAAATCCAGGGAGGTAGTGCCCTAAATAGAACTGGAGGGAAAAGGGGGTGGTAAATACGCTCTTGGTTTTCCGAAGCTGTCGATGATAAGTAGCCGCAGTTTCGCACGGCGGTATACGACCGTGATATAGTGCAGTGGACTTTCCCCGTTCGAAGGCTAAGCCCCACCGTACGCTGCGCTTTCCGCGTGCGGTTCGCTCGGGTGTGCTCGCATACCCCGAGCGAACGCGTGTATGTGCACGAGCATCGCGATGCAGTTAAGAAATATATTGCCCCGACTTGAGAATCAATGGACTAATGGTTTCCTTGAGCAACCGGCGGTTGTCCTCGATATGCTTTGTTTCGACAGGATTATTAACTACCCTCGGACTAAGTAAATAATTGTTGTTTGTAGCTTTTCTGGTGCTTGGCCTTTTTTCTTAATCACTCTTATGCAGGCTAAAAGAATAATGAAATTTATCCAAAAATTGTTTACCATTTACTGTTATTACATCTTCGAACATAGTATAGAACTAAATAATATTTTCTTTTTTTAATTTTACGTTTTCTAAATACAGTTCTTATTTCGACAGCCCATAAAACTATGAATTTTACCACTTATGCCGAATTGAACTATTTAAATTTCTTAAAAAAATTCGTAATTCTTTAACTTTCGATCAATTTGTACAGCAATCACGATATACCTGTGAATTGCAACCACGAAGAGAAGTAATTTGCAGAGCAACTGTAGTAGTATCTGAGATTTTCTCCCCTTGCTAGAGAAGGGCGAGAACAGAAGCGAGGGAATTTGAAGATTTTTGTATGCATAGGTGTGTGTGTGCGTGTGCATCCATTGTAGAACTAGTCCAGAGAGTTGGAGATTGAATAATGCACCGTTGCAATTCATATCTCTGAACATGAATCACTCCACGTACAATTTCAATGCTCTTGTATTTGTATCGTAATTTTTTCTACCGATTATTTTGTGTACTATGATTTAATAACGTAACAATAATTTAAGAGCCAGCAGAATTGTTTTAAGAACAAATGTAAAATCCACTTCGCCACTATTAATTCATGTTAAATAAACTTTTGTCGATTCGTGATGAAAGTAACCCACAGTTCTACTGAAACAGTAATGACTTTAATAATTTCGTTTTATTAATTCTCTGGTTCGCTGTGATCATATTATGTACGTAACTACCTTATTTGACGTAGTTGAATAATCTGCAATAATCTGTGATTTAATAAGCTGTTTAGTTTCAGCTGGCTGTAACTTTTTAAATTATTCGCAATATTCGTGGCGTAAGAAAAAGGTCAGGGTACAAAAGATTATAAAACATTTTTTGGTCATAAGTTGATATACAAGTTTCGATTAACCTTTTCCGATCTTTCACAGACTGAATTGACACTGACAGTAACATAGTCTCTAGGATTAAGCAACGATTTGCATATTAAACACTATCACCGTTACAGGTGTCATCGGTACGGAGTTCTCTAGATGTGAGGGTGTGCACACAACTTAAAGAGAAGGGTGGAGAGAAATTAGACTCAACCCCTAAATTGTTTCTCGAGACACAGTCAATTATTCAAATTAGACGTAATCGATGTAGACGTTTCAGATAATAGGCGTGATATTTCGAACTTGCGCCTGATTAGATTAATTCTGCGAAGCGAAATAACTTCATTACAAGGTGCAGAAAAAAGTGTAAATTGGGAATCACCCTCGATCTAAAAAGATACATTGCACATCCTGCATGCATAATGTGATGCCACTTCCTACTCAACTTTAATAATTTACAAAAATAAAACTAAAGATAATGGACGAAACGAGCCGAACAAGGACAGTGCTGAAGAGTTAATGAGAAATACCTTCAATAGTAGTTCGACGTTGAATAACCCAGCATAGCTTTCGGTCATTTCAATCAACTTTGTCAATTTCCGAGGAGAGCATGCAGGGCAGTCAGGAATGGTCAAGGGTCACCCACGGTCGAGTTGATCAAGAAGAAAGGAGGACATCTCGGGGATTGTCTTCGGAACTTTACGAGCGACTGACTCGCAACAACCTTTGATCGTCACGAGCCAGTGCGTTTTATTGCGTCCACTCGTACTAAAGAGCTAATAGGCTTCTGGCCGCGCCTCGTCTAGTCCTCTTTCCCCTACCCCAAAATTACCCACCCTTTTCGCTGTCTCTTTCTTTCTCTCTCTTCTCTGCCTTCGCTTTCTTCGCCTCTGCCATTAAGAATTTAAAATGCGCTCCAGCGTGATTGAACTATATTTAGTCGAGTAATTAAGGCGTTGCCGTTGGCTAACCGCTTGGCAAATCGATAAAGCGGAGAAAAAAAGGGGGGAAGAGTGTGACGTGCCAGTGGAGTAAAAACAATTGCGCGGTGTTATTTACGTCGCGTAGTTGGCTCGTCCTCGTCGTGCCGAATTGTGCACTTTTTTTATTCCTCTCCAGGCGAAACCGCCGAGAGTTAAGACTGTTTACTCGAGATTGCGGATGGTCGATCATTAGAAAAACCTCCGGACACTGACATTTTGCAAATTGGTTCTGAAGAAGAGCAGCTATTTCCTTCTCGAAACAAGTATCCATTGTTCAATATGCAATTAATTTCTTTTTTGCTTTTTAAAGTTGCTCATCATGCAGTGTATTTGAAAAATGCTTTATTATAAATGAAAAAAAATATATAATCTATTATTTAGATTGCAGCGCAATAAAGTCTGCTGCACTAGATGCACACTCGACTGCCATTAATTCTTCCGGAACGTAAGCTCATTAGCCAATGGCATTGCTACATATTGCTCGAAAAACCA